>JACEFZ010021569.1:352500-475000 GCA_014155875.1 Cepaea nemoralis | reverse complement strand
GCTTTCTCGATATGGGAGACCAGGTCAATTTAAAAATGAATGCAAAGCTTATGGGGATTTGAACATATGACGACAGGCCGGCATGTCAGTGTCCTAGACACTTAGCCACAGCGACTCACAATGATGAAGTTGAGTTTGTTTAACTTCTTCCCGACAACCAGTCGAATGAAGAGGTAAGGAAAAAAATTCAGGCGCTGGATAGGAGGTACATTGAGAAAACCAGAGAATAGCATAACTATAATAGAAAGGCATTCTTCTGCAACTCACAGAACACACGAAATAGAGGTAGTCATAAAACACAGAGAAGAATACATAAGCGACAGAAAAAAAATACAGGAAGACTTGGATGAGGCATGGGATAGTGTAAGACAGGACAGCTTGGTGTGAGTTGGCTGAGGGGTCTGTAGCCCTATCTGGGACACTTTTGTTGGCTGAGGGGTCTGTAGCCCTATCTGGGACACTTTTGTTGGCTGAGGGGTCTGTAGCCCTATCTGGAATCTTTGTTGGCTGAGGGGTCTGTAGCCCTATCTGGGACAATTTTGTTTATATTGCATATCCTTTCCACAGGACATAGCTGTCAACACCAGCATTTTATTGCTGTTGTTGATGTCTTGGCAAGTTTACGTTCAGTAGTTTACTATTGCTTTCTGGACGACCGGTTTCCATTCCAATTCGTTCAAACCCAGAGCAACGCTGTCTGCTGCCAAATCGGTCGTAGCTGTGTTTCGAACGCGGGTAAGTGGGTTTACGAATCGCGTCCGTAAGCCCTTAGCCATGGAGACATGCATCTGGGACAATGGCCAAAACAAAAGAAGTAAATGAAGAGCAACCAAGTATAAATACGGTAAATATAAGAGGGAAAACTAGCCGACCAAACTTGACTACAGTAAACTGATATGGACTACAGTAGATTTAAATGGACTATAGACGCTAGCAGCTCTCCAAGATATACTATTCCAGTTAACGCTTTTAATTGATTCAATGCCGAAGGATAATATATCGCCAATGTGACCTCCCATTTTGGACAGAAGGGCGATATATTGCCATAATATGGTCATGGTGTTATTTGTTATGTTTCGTAGTATCCTCCTCAATTTCAATGCTCTGTGAACTGAAATTTACATTGTAATACTTGTTCATTTAATTATGTACCAATGTTTGGCCCACACTTACGTTTTGTGTGGCATTGAATCATTTAATGTACAAAATATAATATAGTCAACCGTCTCCTGTGAATATTACATACGCACACACCATCCATATACAGCCGACTGTTTCTTGCCGTTAAGTCAGACACTTTCCACCTCAATATATCTTTAATGTCTTTACGCGTAACGGGTTTTCCCTCAAAAGATGCGCATCGCTCGGACGACATCTGAGAAAATACTGAATGGGTTGAAGGCATGACTCTCTGACTGTCAGCTTCTGAGCACGGCAAACAAATTTTAGTGGAAGGGAGCAAGGTTGCCTACGCCTCATGAACTGTCACATGATGATGATGATGATAATGATGAAAACACCAACAACAGCTTATCCTACAGTATCGCATTAGACCCCGTGTCATCAACCTTCCTTTGACTTACGATTGTTAACATTAGCTAATGTCAACGCCTAAGGGGAGATTGACAGATGTTAACATCTGGATGGCACCAGATAATTGGATGAGATTGTTTGAGTGACAGTTGGTATTTCAGATAAGACCAATGGCAAGACTTTATTCTACACAGATCTCTCACTTTTGACATACGCTTCCGGCTTGAGCCGTAAAGTGTCTAAATTGAGTATGAGGATCGTGATATCAACGAAATCAGACAGAATCTAGACAGCATTGTGTAAATTAAAACAATAGTGTAAATTGAATAAGCGAGTAGCTTGGAGGCAGCGGAGATGTGGGTTCTGAGACGTATATCGCGAATACTTTGGACTGCCAAAGCAACTAACAATGAATGCAGGGGAAAAGGCCCACGAAAGAGAACGTTATACACGTCTACACAGAAGAAAGAGTTTACTTTGGTAATATGATTAGAAGAGCAGCATTGGTGAACATCGTGACGACTGGAAATATCAGGGATAGAAGAGGCTGGGGTAAACCGAGATAAGCCTAGGCTTCATGGTCTAATACGGTGGCATGAGGGAATATCATCATTAGAAGATCCAGAACACTAAAAGCCGAAGGTTGTGGATATACATGGTAACTGACTCAGAAAGCATGCTGAGGAAGGTGAGGACAGACATGCTTCGGGCAGAGTGGCTTGCTTCGCTTCGGAGGTCACGGGTTGGCAAGCATCGCCTGGATCTTTTCTCCGGGGCATGCCGGTGTGCTGGGGAATGAACAGGCGGACAGACTGGCTGGCTCTGCAAAACTTGGTGGAGTATTGGTGTATGATAAGGCAGACGTGGTTGCGGCCTTGTAGGAGCACGTGTACACCTCGGAGGAGCAAATAGATCACCATGGTCTGGCAAGAATGAGGCAGCGAGGAGTGACGAAGGTATCTGGCCGACGTTCGACGCTCAGAAGAAAGGCGAGACGGACATATAATCAGATTGCTACTGGTAATTTTGGTGTTGGAACTCTTCGCTGGCTGCTGAGGATGGGGATGGAGCGCCTATGGGAATGCCACGAATGATGTGATGCCGGTTCCTAGATCAATCAATCAATCAATCAATCAATGGTATGACGCCTACGCCACTTTTCAAACCACACGATGGTGGTTGTTAATTTATCAATTCAATCATGCAAGGAATTAGATAAATACTTTACTGTAGTTATAATAATGGCACTATATCTAACTCTCTCCCTCTCTCTCTCTATCTATCTATCTATCTATCTATCTATCTATCTATCTATCTATCTATCTATCTATCTATCTATCTATCTATCTATCTATCTATCTATCTATCTATCTATCTATCTATCTATCTATCTATCTATCTATCTATCTATCTATCTATCTATCTATCTATCTATCTGTATGTGTGTATGTGTGTGTGTGTGTGTGTGTGTGTGTGTGTACGCGCGCGTGCTTACCTCTGTATCTGTGCGTGATGCTTCAAAGAAATACTTACCACATACACTTATACCACATACACTTTATTAATGAGACGCAATATTCAGATTTCCAACATTACACCTACATCAGTAGTAGCCATATGTCGCCCTATTTCCTTGCTTGTTATTGTTGGAACCACATGCGACAATGCCTGCTATACCTCCCAGCAAGTAGGTAGTGTTTGGGTTTACCCACTGTGGGCATTGGAGGCAGTTCTGTAAGAAAAAGGTATTAATATATTCAAAATCATGTTTTGCCATAGTGAATTTGAATAACGAAGACGTAAGTAACAGTTTGACTTTCTCCGTAATCCCGTTTATCCACGTAGGGTAACGCAGTGCGCGAGAATTGGAAGCGGTTCTCGACGCGTTGTAACTTACGGTATAAGTGAGCGGGCCGCTCAGAAAACAAACTACTGAGCGTAATCTTGCCAAGAAATCAACAACAGCAGTAAAATGTTGGTGTTGACAGCTATGTCCTGTAAAGGATATGTGGGAAAAAAAACAGTAACAGATTGATATTTGTTGTCTGGCATATTTTGCCTTGAACAGGCGAAACAAATCACTTTAAACCTTGAGACGCTGAAAAGTATTTTGGGTCAAAATTAGCAATCTGGACATTTTGAGGGAAGTTAAGTCTCAAAGACAACTTATCACAAACATCAGAAAAAAGCAGTGATCAAAATTTTTTTTTTTTTTTAATTTTTTTTTTTTTTTTTTCACAACATTATTAGAAGACAAAAAACTGGAGCATATGACAACCGGAAAGATTTGTGGAAAGAGAGATGGGGGAAGACAGTGTGAGAAAATCCGTATCTGTCTTGTATTGGGGAACGAAAGGGAGTCAACACACGAATTAACCCATACCGTCGGAGATCGCAGTTTGTGGAGAAGCATGGTCGCCCACGCCAGCCGGCACAGCTCTGGATGATATTTCGCTGAATTTTTTTCAGGTGTATACTGCAAAATCCACACAACTTAAACTAAAACAATAAGATAGTTTTATCTTTCAAGCCGAAGTTTATAACACATGTCCATAATATTTTGATTGGTCTTCCACTGTAATTGTAAACTGATTATCGCCCTTCTTGTCTGCACACAGTTGACTTTTGTATATGAAATGAAATGGCTTCAGCCCTCTTTCATATTCGACCATTTTGTCTGTTACACAACACGCGATACGCATTGTCTCTATCAACCACATGACTAGTTTCCAAAATATGGCGTCCTATTAATGACGTAGTTGAGTCTTTTTTGTTTATAATTCTAAATATTGAGCACAACCCACTACTGGCAACGTTGATCGCATTCTGGTATGAACCTAAGGCCCATCCACGTCAATATGGAAGCACTATACTCGAGTTTCGCCCTCATTTGAGCTCGCCAGTAGTGCATATCCCTGACCGGATCCGGAAACAGTCCCGGATCACGCGTGTGAAGCGGGTGTATAACCACGCGGCACACACTGGACACACCAATTTATCACAACAGAACATCACAACGCTACCCATCGTAGGCCATGCTCATTTATAATTCTGTCGATCCAATCTGGTATGTGTTCTATAACCTTATTGTTCAGTTTATGTGGGGCTGTTGAAATCTGTTCTCTGTCATGGGGTACTACACGGTTTCAGCCGCCCAACAGACTGACTGCCCTGATCAAGCACTGGTAGCAATTTCAGTAACAGTTATAAAATCATCTATTCTTCTACTCTTATGAAAGTATAACATTATATGCACAGATGAAAAGGAAGCAAAAGTGTACTTTGGTGGTGCAATGAAAAATCGGAATTGGAAAACATCGTGACAACTGTAAATATCAGCGAAATAAGAGGCAGGAACAGACAGAGAGAAATGATGACGACTCGACAACGATGGTGGCATGGAGAAGTGTGATCAATAGTATTGATACAGAACACCAGGGACCGTGATCTGTGGAGATGTATGATCCCCTACGCAGTTTCGCAGGGCACACAATGATGTTAATGATACCTCCTGATACCTGAGATTGTCACTAAGTTTTGTATTCCTACACTAGTTATATTGTCTCAAAATCACCATCCTGCGACAGGCCCTTTCCAGAACATCACGCTCATCACGACCAATCGACAAGACTCTCGATCCTGTACCAGTTACCCTGTCCCATGCATATTTGTGCCAACAATGTTATCGATGCCTTATGGTCATGATCGACTCCCGCGTCTTCTTCCAGGAACAACGCCTGCCATCACCATTCTCTCCAGGCCATCGTGACGTCATATATGACAAGGGTATTTCAAGTTCTTAGACATGATGTTGTTTATGAGCAATTTCCCTTCATGTTCACATTGTTCTGATCTTCTAGATTGTCAGTATTATTCTTGTTCATTGAGTAATGTTTTCTAAGAAATTTTCTCTAACATAGTTAATGAGTCAGTCGACAGATCATCCTTATTGCACATAGAACCATTCAGTTCAAAGTGCTCGGAACACCTCCTCAGTAATTCCCGCAGCGTGTAGCGTCTCACGACACCAGTTCTACGTTGGTTTATTATTCTTCTTTGGCTTCCTGCGTAGTGTTCTGTTTGCCACACTTCGTTTAATTTGCTGTTCTCGCAGTCTGACCATGGTTGTAGATTCACAGTCATCACTTGGTTCTCGCAAAAGTCTTACTTCTCGTAGAGCATTCAGTATATCAGCTTGGTCCATGGCTCGTCGGCCATCCACAATAGCCTTACGGTTTCTCTAACATGTAAGTTCAAACGCCCGGTTTTCTTCTTTAATGATTGCAAAGGGTTTTTAGTCCTTTTCTTCGATCCTTTTTTCGAGTAAAGTAGTCCGTGGTTCACAACCGTAAATCTCGACACGAAATATGAACGTTTTGAACATTTATGTTTAATTGTATTCGCTTTCTGGTGTTCTCCAGTTGCATGGAAAATAGCCTTTAATATTTCAATTGGACACTTTTCACCTTCCTCAACTCTGTGCCCGAATGTCATCTGGCCAGAAAGTCGTCAAGATTACATTCCCTGGCCAGACACGGGATCAAAGCTGGATGTTGTAACCTGGCACACCGCCCACTATCCTCAATGCATTTTTAAGGTGGATCCCAGTATTTTGGGAATATTTTCCTGCTTCCGTTTTTTCGGTCCATGTTTGCGCAATCGGCGTATGCTTCCTGTGTGGAGAAGAAATGCACGCTACAACATGGCCAACTGAGATCCACGACCAAACAAGCAGCAACTATCACAGCGGAAATCATTGACACCTCCTGGATACAAAATTTCTTTACTTTTGCATTTTGCAAAATGTTGGAGATTGGTTGCAGACCGGTTGCCTATGGCTAAATGTTTACAATGGCTCCACCAAGCGACCGTCCGGGCGCGCGCATTGCGGTCAAATATTGGCCATCTCGGCGCGTCATTCGCTTCTTTATCAATAGAGGCACAGCGATCTACATTGTTCTTGGTGCACCTCCATGCTCTTCCGGCCCCCAAATCCACTGACAAACTTAAGTGACATGAATCAGAACACAAACTCTCTCTAATTTTCTTTCATTCTTCCCTCGCCCTTCTCAATTAGCATTTTCATCACCCACTTTCGTTTCCGGAATTTACTGGGTTAAATTTTTCTGTACATTTTTAATGTCCTTTTTTTCTTTCATATCTTCAAGATTGTATTTGTTTTCACAATTATTCACCATCTTTACATGCCACATCTACCTTTCTTCCGTCCCCTTTCAACACATAGGACCCCCCCCCTCTCCCCCCCCCCCCCCCCCCCCGGGACCAAGTTTTTTTTCTTTTGTTTTTGACGTGGTGGTTTGCATGTCAAGCAGTATTTGCTCGAATTTGTCCTCCAGAAATGTTGTTCGAAGATTTCTTGTTATCGTTGGACATATTTAGAAGACAAAAATGCGAATGTGTTGTTTGAGAATTGTCAGCGGCAGAAAGTTCAAGGAGATGCTTCACCTGGCCTCCTGTCGTGCCAGCCATTGTTGCTGGGTGCAGATGCACCGGCTGTTATGTCATTTGGCAGTACCAGCTGGTATGACCTTGCAGTCTACTGTATAAAAAGTAAATTTGCACTGTTTCACGTCTTGGGGTTTTGTTTTAAAAAATAAATGGAGATAATCGCATATTTTTACAGACCAATAGCTACACGAGGGGTTAAAAAGTTAGTTCCATATCCTTTACATGACGTAGCAGTCAACCCTAGCATTTTTGGCTGTTCGTGGTTCCTGAGCAGATTTATGCAGTCGGTTTGGGAGAACTGATAAAGCTGTGGGATAAGTGCATCAATGTTGGTGGAAATTATGTTGAGAAATAAAGGGACAATGTATGTATACAAATAAACTGGTTTCAAGTTGTTATCATATTTAGTTATTTATCTACAGCCATTTGTGACCTACTTATTTATTAACTTACCCTCATATCTTCAGGACGAAGTTGACAATATTGAAGCTAAGCAGTGCAGGGTATCTACTTTCCTTACACGCCCAATATTACCTTCAAAGGCGGTGGTCACCCGTGGGGACGGGTTATATTTGCCCCTCATAGCATCCCCGTGTTCTTCCACTGGAGCATATGTGTTTGCAGTTAGTTTGAACATTATTGCCCATTGGGCAACCAGCTGTACCCAAATGAACAAAGAGAAGTATAGATACTGTCGTGTCCTCCTTTACAGTGTCGTCCCTGGAGTGAAGAGAGTCGACACTCACATTATAATATTTTCCTCCTTTTTAATATTCTGGAGAATCCACCAGCTTCCGTCCAACACACTCCATCAGCCCGTGGACACCTTTTCCTGTCACTCTCTCACTGTCGTACTATGCCCCCTCTCATACTTCTCCAACGCAACATACTCAACAACTCTTGCTTCTAAAAATTAATAAAGATTAATTTATTAAAAGAAAAGTGTAACGTATATGAGACGTGTATGTGAAGAAAATGTGTGACGTGTTCTATAAAGTGTGTAGAATCGGACTCTCAGACTACAACCCAGTCAGCTGATCCCAGCAAGGATAGACCACAGCACGTTACGTCAGAACATGTACATCTCACCCAGTGCCGAAACCATCCTGCTGGATACTGATTTGCCTCTGTAGACCTCTGGTAATCCCATTTCATGATCATCCGAAATAGACACCGGTGGTATTAACAGTTAATCATGGACCGGTTGCACCCTACACAATGTCCGTTCCTATCGTTCCTAAAAAAATGCACAAGTCCTTTGTAGTGTGTACACAGTTATTAATGTTAATTGTTAATGTAATTGATCCTCACTCGTGTCTATCTAGCCTCACGTATCATGTCTTGTGTTCTATTACACGAGATTATATCACACTAGGTGTCACCGCCTCACCTTTATAGATATTAATTAAAGGGCTGCAACTCCCGCCCAAGGGATAGAAGTGAGTCACTCGAGGCCCGAGTAATCTAGAGCCTTCTCGAAGGACTGGTCATTGAGTCCAGGGTCCCGTGGACACTGATGTGGCCCGCCTATTGCGGGGTCCACGAGGAACTCGGACAGAGTTACCACCCGTGTCGGAATGGGACACGTGTGGACCGGCAGAGGACAGACGGACTTCAGAGAGACAACAGGGCCTGCCTTAGAGGGACTCAATAGATATCAATAGATATATAGACATAGGCTAGATAGTTTGCTAGACTGTTGTATGATAACTATGTGTGATGATGTTAACTATCTGTGATATGTAATACAGCGCGGGATTGTTAACCCACTGCGCCAACGCACTGTATATTGAAATACAATAAATGTTCGATATCATATTGAACGGAGTTATTGTTGCCTGTGTGAACCCGAGCTCAGATACCTAGACATGAGCAAGACGATGACAGGCTTTTTGGGGGCTTATTCTCCGGTTTTGGCATAAGATCTAATGTTACACAGCTATTTATTGCCAAGTAAAATCACGAAATTAATTATATCAAATTGATTTTGTTAGTTAGTTAGTTAGTCGACAGATCATCCTCGTTGCACATCGGACCATTCAGTCCATAAGTGCTCGGATCCCCTCCTCAGCAAATCCCGCAGCGTGTAGCGGCTAACGACGCCAGTTCTGTGTTGGTTTATCAATCTTCTTTGGCTTCCTGCGTAGTGTTCTTGTTTGGCCACCCCTCTTTTAATTTGCTGCTCTCGCAGTCTGGCCATTGTTGTAGATTCACAGTCATCACTTGGTTCTTGCAAAAGTCTCACTTCTCGTAGAGCATTCAGAATGTCAGCCTGGTCCATGGCGCGTCCGCCCTCATCAGTAGCCTCACCTGCGAGCTTGTCAGCCCGCTCATTTCCTTGTACTCCTCGCATGCCCTGGCACGAAGATGAAACTAATCTTTGCCAGCCGAGACCGCTTCAGAGGCAGCAACCATTCTCTTCGGATCGACCCCTCCTCTATCCTCTTGATCATGTTCATTGAGTCGCTAAGGAAACAAGCCCTAGTGAATGTCTGTGTCTCGAGCCATGTTATTGCTTTACTTACTGCCATGACTTCCATGGTCAGGCTACTTGTTGTTTCAGTGAAAGCACCAGAGTCCTCCTTCACAATTCTCCCTCCGGCCCGAGCTGTAAAGGCCCATGAGCTTCTCACATGTCGGACGACCGACCCATCTGTGTAGATGACCGCGTCACTGTCTAGCGAATTCTCGAAAATCAACGCTTGTACTTCAGCCTCAACAGCAGCCGGATTTTCTTGTCTGCATTTTCTATCTAGTTGGATGCAAACTGAAAAGGATGTGCAGAAGTCTGTTGGCACTTGCACCCACTCCTCGCCAGGTTCTAAGTCCTCAAGTGAACACACCTGTTGAAGAATGTCCTCGGCTTGACCCATCCACGACCGTCCTCCTTTTAACCTGCTGCCCTTCACCTTCCTAATTTCACTATGCAGTGGATGCTGTGTGTTTGCGTTAATTCTGAGGTAGGCACGTGCCCTGCAAACTTGCATTCTCTCTTCAATGGTTGGAAAATCAAGAAGGTAGCGCATCGCCCTGCATGCTGTATCTCTTGTACATCCAAGAATAATGCGCATAGCTTCATTCTGTATCCTTTCCATCCTTTCTATCTGCTTATGGCTGACAGTCAGGATTGCCATTGCATACTCCAAAACAGACATGACCAGCCCCTCGTACAGAAGACATTGATTTTGTACAACCAATTGATAACATTACAAGTTTAAAATATTAGTAGCTATCTAGCGATAAAGTAAAATTAATCTGAGTCCCTCAGCAGTGTCTCAGCAGTGCCTCAGCAGTGTGTCCCTCATTATTGTAATTACTATAAACTATTTTTGACATGACTGTGACATTTTTTGACTGTTACTAATGTTTTCTCACTCTACGAGCATATTGTTCCGCGAATAGTGGCGCGTGCAACCTATGTAACCTTTCCAACAGTGGCGAGAGTACAAGACAACATCCGCAAGTTCTGGGATTAAAAGCTAAGTTTCATATCATACCCATTGCAACCCTAAGCGGTACTTCTCACCATCCATCAATATATCATTTTGCTTTGCATTGATTTGTTTGTATATTCATGACCTTGTAACCAACATAACCTTGCATTTGGATTTACACATTTAATAATTAAGGGAGATAACTAAATTTTCTACTCCCCAACATTTTTTCTAAGGGATTTAACTTTATAAAACAGTACCAACAAGTAAAACACAAGATGTCTAGCTTAGATAAATGCATTGAGCAAGGAATAAAATTAGGTTATAAAGAAGAGAAACTGTCAGAATGGGCACAGAAAACGCACGCAGAAAACATTGCCCGTGAAGAAAGAGCGATAGAACGAGAAGAAAAACAAAGGCAAGTGCAGGCAGAAGAAAAGAAAATGCAAATTGAGGCAGAACAAAAGAAAATGCAAATTGAGGCAGAAGAAAAGAAAATGCTAATTGAGGCAGAAGAGAAAAAGATGCAAATGCAAATTGAAGAGAAGAAAATGCAATTGCAGGCTCAGGAGAAACAGATGGAGCTTGAGGCGGCGGCCAAACAAGCCCAATTGAATGCCGATACACAAATAAAACTAAAACAGATGGAGATTGAGTCCAACGTAGAAATATCTGTGAATAAACTAAAAAGCAAAGAGGATGAACAAAAATATAACAAGTGTAAAGGCCTCGTGAAGGCATTCTGCTCAGGAGATTCCATCAGCGCCTACTTGGAAAATTTTGAGTGTCTAATGTCCTACCATAAGATCATAAAATCAGATTGGGCATTCATTTTAATGAGAAACTTAGCTCTGGAACCTTTAAAAGTAATAGAGACAGTGCCACAGGAAATGCGAAAAGACTATGACTATTTAAAGCAACGCATTCTCCAACATTTTTCTTTAGATACTGCAGGTTACCAACAACAGTTTGCCAAATTATCTCCACAACCAAATCAAACCTTTATAGATTATGTCAGTACAGTCCAAGACGTGTGTACAAAGTGGATTAACTCGGCTAAAACTAACAACAGCCATGACAAACTTAAAGAACTTATTATTATTGACAAGATAGTGAGTACCATCCCTACACCTTTTGCTAAGTTCTTAAAACAAATGGACTGTAAAAGTATTCAGGAAATCGAGTCCAAGGGGAATGCATTTTTCACAGCAAACAGAGACATTTTTCATCTAAACATAAGTCAAAACGATACAGCAGCAGCAGTAGTGAACACCAAATACTCGAAACAAACAGAGAGTAAATTTAAACCGCGCTCAAATGTCAGTAAACTAGTTAAATGCCAATATTGCAGTTTGAATCACGACCAATACGCGATGTGCGATAAATCGCCTAACTATCCTCACCACCTCAAAATGATGGTGGAGAAGCAGAAGACTAAGCGCAATGCTTACCAGAGAGCGGTCAAATGTTTTTTTTTGCAGGAGCTTTGGCCACTATAGTCGCTTCTGTGATGGCCGAAAGTTATTGAAACAGGCCAATGCTGCACTAGTGGAAACGTCGTCAGACGAAGAGATTGAATCACTGAATGATTGTGACAATCAAAACGACAATGTAAGTGAGCTTGGTAATGCTGTACAAATTATTGACACCATTACAGACAGTAAGTGTACCACCTGTACGAAGTTCCAACTTGACACAACATTACTATGTGGCCACACTATCCCTATTTCAAATGAAACAGCCAACGCTGCTTTGTCATCTACAGGCAAGCTAGTTTTTTCAACAGGGTTTGTAAATAACAAAAAGTGCACATTAATTCGGGATTCCGGCGCAACGCTCTGTGGGATTAAGAAAACATTAATAGACACTAAAGATTACACAGACAAACATGTGACTTGTCGCACATTCTCAGGCACTATAGAGAAATACCCCCTTGCTCTTGTCGAAATTCGAACACCGTTCATATCAGGACAAGTATTGTGCGCTGTCCTTGAAAATCCAGTCGCTGATATTATACTTGGGAACCTGCCCAACATACAACCGTGCTCTGAACAGGAAATCAGAGATTGGGAGCATAAAAACGGTATCCACCACCCAAACAGCGATGCTACAGAGAAACACCATTCATGCTTGTCTCAATCTGCCAAAAGACCAAGGGAGACAACCACTGAGGTAATTCAGAAAGAATTCACCGAGGTGTACAATGCAGGGGCGGTCGAATCTGTGAGTGATACGACCGAATTAAAACCTCGAATTGAGGATGCTACCGATCTACCAAGTACCAAGCCTGTAGATGTGCAACAAAACACACAACACACAAATGCAATAACACGACAGACAACCCATAAAACCAACACCGACCAACTGCAGGAATCACTAGAAATTATAGCGCCAAACTCAACCAACACTAATTTTGGAAATGAACAGAAAGCAGATCCTACACTTTCACCATACTTTAAGTTAGTAGGACTTAAACCAAAATTAACTAAGAACGCATCGTGGACATTTAGGCTACAGAACAATATCTTAACTAGATTTTACACAACAAAGCAGACCACGATACAGCAAGTAGTGTTACCACAAGCACATCGAGACAAAGTTCTAAAGATAGCCCATGACTCACCTTTTGGAGGTCATATGGGGTACGAAATGACCAGGGCTAGGGTCCTGACCCAGTTTTATTGGCCAAAGTTTTGCCAAGATATAAAAACCTTTTGTAGATCTTGTGATATATGTCAGAAACTGGTCAAAAAGGGGAAAAACCCTACTGCATTCTCTTTAAATGGAAAGTTGAAAATATTCCATGTAAATATGTTGAAACCATACTATGCTAGACAGGACATTGAGACAAGTGAACAGACGCAGCGAACTGATGACAGAGACGAAACGACAAGTTCCCAACGGAATGACACCTCGACAAATGAAGCATCGTTAACGACACACTCTTACGACGACAAAAACGACGAAGACATATGGACATTACCGACAATCTGTGATATCGACAACGACGACAAATTTGACGACATATTGACAACGATTGATCTCGACGACGACGACAATGACATTGAGGACAATTTACAAACAGTAGCATCTGTGATAAATCAGACAGACGTAGACAATACTGAAATCCCAGTACCTATTATGACTGACGACGGGAGTATAAATGACATACATATCTCTGACACTTTGACACAACAACAGCGACAAGACATTTTGACTCTCCTTGACGAGTATAAATCTATCTTTTCTAACAAACCTGGACGCACTGACAAAATAACACATTCAATTGTGCTGACAGATCTGACACCGGTCAAATGTAGACCATATTCTATTCCTCTCCATTACAGAGCAAATTTAGACAAAGAAATTTTAGATTTAGAAAAAAATGGAATAATTCAAAAATCGATGTCTCAATATTCTTCACCGATTGTCCTGGTGAAAAAGAAGGACCAGACAATCCGTTTGTGCATCGACTATAGGGTATTAAATACAAGAACCACAACGGATGCAGAGCCAATGAACAGTTGTGAAGATCTCATTTTAAATATGGCTCAATCATCCTTATTTTCCAAGACTGATTTAGCGAAAGGATATTGGCAAGTGCCACTACACCCTTCTTCTAGACATATAACAGCATTCGCAACACCCCTCGGTTTGTACGAATGGCTATATCTTCCATTTGGTCTCAAGAACGCACCGGCCACATTTGTTAGATTAACAAGATTGTTATTACACGGAATTAAAGATGTTGAAGCCTATATTGATGATATATGCATCCATTCTTCTAATATGACTTCTCACTTACTTACCCTCAAACAAGTCTTCAACCAAATCTCTCTTTTTGGACTTACTATCAAACCTTCCAAGGTTGAATTAGGCTATAGACAAATAGACTTCCTTGGTCATAGAATTTCTGAAGGCAAATTGTTGACAGATGATAAAATTGTTTCCAAGATTCTTAATCTAGAAGTTCCTACCACAAAGAAACAAATTAGAAGTTTACTAGGTCTTATTAACTATTATTCTAAATTTATTCCACATTGGGCAGAACTTACCTCAGTCTTTTCTGATATGTTAACTAAAGATCATCCATCAAAAATTTGTAAAAGTACCAGCTTAGACGATGCAATGTGTAGATTGAAACATATTTTTTCTAATCCACCAGTCTTACGATTACCCAACATAAATTTACCCTTTATTTTGACCACAGATGCGAGTGCTATCGCAATAGGAGGATGTTTAATGCAGGAAGTGGATGGAGTGAGACACCCGATTCTCTATGTAAGCCGCAAACTAAAGAAGGCAGAGACCCGGTATGCTACAGTGGAATTGGAGGCTTTAAGCCTACTGTTTTGTATATTGAGATTATCTAAGTTCCTCTTGGGTAGTCACTTTGTTGTGCTCACTGACAATTCGCCATTGTTGGTCCTTAACCAAGGGTCACCTAAAAACCATCGTTTAAAAAGATGGTGTCTTCTTCTTCAAGATTTCGACTTCGAAATCCGCCATATCAGAGGCACGGACAACATTATGGCTGACCTATTATCACGGCAAACGAATGCGGCAGTAGAATGACTTTTAGCACATCGACCATTCGCCATACTAGAAACTGTGATACTTTTAGTCTGTGGCATATAACAGTGTAACTCTACACCTGCTAGAGAACTCTCAGTGAATAGGTTACTTACGACACCCACGAACATGAAACTTTAAGAGCTATACTTTAAGAGCTATACTTTAAGAGCTATACTATCAAGTGCCCAAGCTCTAGAACGATCCCAGCAAGAAACGTTAACTGTGTTTCAACCAATAATATCAACCAGTGAACTGACTCTGAATACTGTAAGAACACTTTATACGGGACATTGAGAACAATCCATACTTGCTGTTGCTACGAAACTTTGCAAACAGCCGAAACAGAACGACGTCGACTACAACACTCAAGAGACAGCCATACTAACTTTAACATTCATGGCATAACACGCTAACAACAGGAGGACAACGCGCACATCATCGTTGGATTTAGTTACTTAATTAATTAATTACTTTAGTATTAAATATGTATTATATTTGCATTAATGATGTATATAAAATGTGTTAACCTGTAATTTGTACATATTCTACTATAATATTACAGGCGGTTCCATTCATAGGCTAAAGAACCTTCCTATACAATTGTCTCTGTGTAAATTATAACCCATTTTTGAGTCATCGTACAAAAAGTACGTATTTTCTTAAAGGGCAAATATCGCCTAGTCCATTTTTTCTAAGGGCAATAACACTTACCTCAACTTTAATTATATATTTTAACCAAATACTATTTTGAATGAAAGGTGAGTGAATGACAGCGTGAATGAATTAAATGAGAGAACGATATACTGAGCGGACAAATTGTACGCAAAACGTATTTATTTTAATTTGTCTGCGTCTTTCATGTAAAATTGCATGACTTGTCTAAATTGTTGATACATGTTTAGTAGTTAGTTTAATATACTTAGTTTAGTAGTTAGTTTAATATACTTAGTTTAGTAGTTAGGATACATCTAAGCACCACTACTTGGAATGCCTGATCATGTATTGCACACAGTGGAGTAATTCATGATTGAGGTTATCCCAACTCGTGACGCTTGGACATAAGCCACACATTCAGCATACACTTTACACAAAACTTAAAACTCAACACTATCAATTTAAAATACAGTCACTTTATTAGAAACAGCAACTTATTAGTCAACACACTAACAAGTCAATAGGGACACATGTAGTCTGAGGGGATAAAATAACAACGTAACTACATATTTAGCATTATACAACATACGAGAGTAAAAGTGTATTGAAATGCACACACAGATCAAGATTTGAAGGTGTACTTAATTAGCCAGGACTTCGGTCTTGTTAATCCTCTTTAATACAGAGGTTAATTGTCTTGGTATCAGTGGGGTACTATGAGAAGGACGGGTTGTAAATACAACTACTAAACGTCACGTAACTTCGGTCAGATAAGCATTTTTAAGGACACAGGAGAGAGAGTGATCTCTTCACCAAATCAGAGAAGTGGTGTATGGGAGAATACATGAGTTTTGATGCCAGTATGTAGGTTACCAGGTTACTGTCCACCAAACTACAAACACCGACTTATGTGATTCGGTGACAGAATTAGAACAGATCTAATTACCCTATAACAAACCATCATATCAGGGGAGAGGGGGGAATCCTGTCACCGCCTCACCTTTATAGATATTAATTAAAGGGCTGCAACTCCCGCCCAAGGGATAGAAGTGAGTCACTCGAGGCCCGAGTAATCTAGAGCCTTCTCGAAGGACTGGTCATTGAGTCCAGGGTCCCGTGGACACTGATGTGGCCCGCCTATTGCGGGGTCCACGAGGAACTCGGACAGAGTTACCACCCGTGTCGGATTGGGACACGTGTGGACCGGCAGAGGACAGACGGACTTCAGAGAGACAACAGGGCCTGCCTTAGAGGGACTCAATAGATATCAATAGATATATAGACATAGGCTAGATAGTTTGCTAGACTGTTGTATGATAACTATGTGTGATGATGTTAACTATCTGTGATATGTAATACAGCGCGGGATTGTTAACCCACTGCGCCAACGCACTGTATATTGAAATACAATAAATGTTCGATATCATATTGAACGGAGTTATTGTTGCCTGTGTGAACCCGAGCTCAGATACCTAGACATGAGCAAGACGATGACACTAGGTAACTATTATAATTAATGTTCTCAGTTAGTTACTACTGTCTGATGCTGTGTGGTGCATCAGTAATCATCACCCCTCTTTGGTGAATCATCTTCCTTCTAGCTTCAGTTACGTTCTGTACGAAACTTTATTTGACTGTTCCACTGGTGTTCTTCCGAATGGGATTTGAACCTTTCCTAAAAAACTTGTTGAGTTTCCTCGGATCTGGTAGGGAACCTAGGATAGAAACAACACATCTGGTGATAGTACTAGTCACTGATCCTATCGGCTGCGTGTAAGCCTATTGCCTTGCTTAATGATCTTTAGCTAACTAAACTATGTCATAGAGCAGATTAGCTACCCACCTAGGGCCGAATCAGGCTATGACAAGGAAAGACCAATACCGAGTGCAACCTCAGTATTCTATTCACCTTAGCAGAGCCAATATCACTATTCTACTCTAACTAGTTTTCCACTAACAGTGCTAATCATCACACTATAGTTTTAACAAGGCTACAGTCTATATTAATTAGAACTAATAGACTATATTGACTACCTTATGCAAAACCGCCTCATTCCCGGGATGGCTACTACACTTTGCCATAACGACACATGCTAGTTAATGTTAAATTATTCTAACACTGTAGAGCTCTCCCACAAACACGTCCATCATAATCCACGGTTTTTGTCAACTCCCCATCTCCAATCATGGTTTTCTGGCAAACCCCTAAAATTGGTCACGTGATATGGGTGACGTCCTGCAGGTGTTATTTTTGCATATCATCTATTGTCAAGAATCGATTTTTCCTGGCCTAGTCACTGACAAAGTTGTCATCACTTGTTTCGACTCCCCCAACAAACTAACGAGTTACTGTATGATCCCAACAACAGTTTTTCTCAACAAGCTGTCAGTAGCAATCTGCCCATCTGCGTGATGTCCGGAAACTATATGACATATGGACTGTTTACTTCCGTGCTGAGTACTTCCGTTTTTCCATCCGACTTGTTTATGACTTGTCAAAGCGATGTCGGTATTCGTCTCCCTCACTTCCGAGTGTGGCCGATCCGTCAACCAGATGTACAAGTACAGCTGTTATTTATGCCCGACCTGTTTTGGAACACGTGCAGCCACAACTATGAATGTTTTCTCTGTATTAGTTGAAACACTTGTTACTTAACAGATAGTCCGATTTATCAGAAAGCCTCTATAATAAGCAACTGGTTAAACACACGGTTTTATTTTGTGACAGATACATCACTTACAGCAGTAGGCAATGTGACATCGGTTGTGCTAGGTCTTGACATAGTAAGTAAGCAAGCACGTAAATAAGTCAGTCAGTCAGTAGGTAAACAAGTAACCAAGCAAGTAAGTAAGTAAGCAAGTAAGTAAATAAGTAAGTAAGTAAATAAATTATTAAGTAATGAAGTAAGTAATAAAATAAGCAATTAAATAAGTAGTTACGTAAGTAAGCAAGCAATTAAATAAGTAAGCAAGCAGGCAAGCAAGCAAATAAGTAAGTAAGTAAGTAAGTAAGTAAACAAATAAGTAAGTAATTAAGCAAGTAAGAAAATAAGTAAGTAATTAAATAAGGAAAGTATCCTTTTACATGTCATAGGCTGATAGGACATGATATCCCAGACCCAGTTGTATAGACCAATCAGCACTCGATGGCTGACCTGGTCAGTGTCACGTCATCTGCCTTTACTTAACAAGACACTTCATGGTACCCACTTTTTATTCCGGGCGACCCCGCAGCTCGGGTTAATTTTAAGAATAGCCCCCCCCCCCCCCGGAACTCCTATGTGGATTTGAATCCATGGCTAGGGTCGACAAGAGAACAGCTAAAAACTACGCTACCGCGGTTCCCAACTGGCATTATAGGGGGTTGGTTTTGAACTCTCTCTCTCTCTCTCTCTCTCTCTCTCTCTCTCTCTCTCTCTCTCTCTCTCTCTCTCTCTCTCTCTCTCACATACACACACACACACACACACACACACACACACATACTCATCACACTCACATCCACACACACACACACACACATACACATATACACACACACACACACCTACCTACACACACTCTTTCTGGTAGTCATCATATGGAGGTCAGCGTGGCCGAGAGATGTATATTGCTCGCGCTTTCGCTTCCTGTAAGCTGATATCGGGGTGATTGGTTGGTACCGCACACCAGTAAGTTGGACTTAATCGTTGAATTCTGGTTCAGACAGCAATGGCAAACTACTGAAAGTAAAATTGCCTAGGACATCAACCTCGCAATCACTCCACATATTCTGTGATCGATTATGATTAGTATTATAAACAACAATCAACGTCATTACACTAGCGACCAGCCTTCAAGAGCTCGGTCTCTCCCGGTGGAAGTAGAAGTGCGTGGAGATTGTGTGATAAAAAAAAATTACCCTCCATCTAATAACTGCAAATAACCTCGGTAGGCTAGTAGAAGCAGACCGTGTTGCGTTGATTTTCACAACGAATGAGCGTCGGTCGTTCAGATAGCAATGGCAAACTACTGAACGTAAAATTGCCAAGAATATCCAAACACAGATGAAATATGCTGGAAGCGATTTGCAATGTCCTGTAAAAGAACATGCACCTGACTAACTTCCGTGCGGACACAGCAGCTCATAATGGTGAACATAGGTTAAAACCTTTGACAGGACACGCACTCATACACCCACGCATACTTACCAGCCTCACATACACACACACCCACACACACCCACACATACTTATCGTATACATATACATACACACAGACATACACACGCCCACATAGACCTTTAACACTCATGTACATACATACACCCCCCCCCCCCCCAACCCCCACAAACATACACATACGCCCATAGACACACAGAGCCACCTACCTAGGCCATCCTACCTACACCCACCCAAACACACACACACACACACACACGCACACACGCACGCACACGCACACACGCACACACACACACACACACACACACACACACACACACACACACACACACCAACTCCAACATATAATTCATAAATGACACAGGAATGTCAATTAACCCTCGCCAAAAAAAAATACTACAGCCCCAGCCTGGACGGACGACTCCAGAAATATGGATTATGTCTGTCATCTATTTTAATTCCCTCATCACACTCCAGACTGGCACCAGCGCGCCTCACAACAGCTGAAATATTTCAAAAGTCTAAAAGGAGCACAGGAAACATTGACGTTTTATGGAAGAGGGCTTTCTATTACCAAAATATTGAACCTCAAATTACCCTCTATTTTCATAGGTCCTCACTCAAAGCCTCGATTTTCCCGACAGTTCTTCCCCCATATCCCTTCCCCCAGCTTGGTGATTTCCTCATTCGAGTTACCGCACACATTTATTTTTCGTGTTTTGCCCGTAGTATTTTGACATTTTTTGCTAAGTAAACTGACAGAGCAGTTTGCCTGTAATTTACTTGGGGAGCTAGGGTAATTATGACTGTGACAGCTCAAGAGGAAACCAAGCTCTTCTTGTGATAGCATTTTTGAAAGCCTTCATCACTTTCACATTATTATTATTTGTCATGCGCTTATTCGCTGTTTTTTTTTTTTTTGCTTGCTTGCTTTCGTTTTGCCCTTGCTTCGCTCCCTTCCTTTGTAACTGATCTGTATGAGACTTAAGTAGTGTAAGAACGTTTGTAGG
Source organism: Cepaea nemoralis (assembly GCA_014155875.1). Taxonomy (NCBI): domain Eukaryota; kingdom Metazoa; phylum Mollusca; class Gastropoda; order Stylommatophora; family Helicidae; genus Cepaea; species Cepaea nemoralis. Next base: position 454,162 of record JACEFZ010021569.1, on the reverse strand, counting down.
TGTCGCGGTTACACGGCGGTGAGGGATTCAACAAAAACGGAAAGTGGAACGGGTCAGTTTTACGAGAACACAATGACAAGTGACGGAATAGATGTTGTAGCTAGAAAGCATTCATCAGGACACAAAAACACAAAGAAAAAGGTACTGTTATCTATATCTATAAAACAAAGTGTATGTATATGTGTATGTATATATGTATGTATGTAAATATGTATGTCCTTTATTTGTTCGCGAACGGCCCATCCGATTGAGATGAAATTTTCTACACGCCTTCCTTTCATTCCAGAGCTGTCAACTGTCATAGTTTTTTTTTCTTCTTCCTCCTCCTCCCTCCTCCCCCTCCCAAAATACGTACGTAAATATGATGATGATGATGATGAAAGAATCCCCGAACCAAAACGCTAGGGAAAGGGAAGAAAATGACGTGACTACACAGAATCGTCACACGGCAATCATCATCATCAAGTGCCGTGCCGGCTGGCGTAGGCGTTCATGGCTCTCTGTAGATCTCAGTCTTTGTTTTTTTTAATCAACTCTGCTGCTGATATTCCTCCATGCCACGGCAATATCAATAACAATTCATCTTTTTATGTGTAAGGAAGTTATCTACAGTCGTGTAGAAGGGAAGAACTAGACGAGTATGAATCCGAAATGGCGAACTCTCTCCCCCTCTCTTCTCCTCCCTCTACCTCCTCCCTCCACCCTTCTCCTCTTCCTCCTCCCTCTCATCCCTCTCCCTCCTACCTCCTCCTTCTCCCTCTTCCTTCTCCCTCTTCCTCTCCCCTCCTCCTCCCTCCTACTTCCTCCGCCTCCTCCCCCTCCTCCCTCATCTTCCCTCCTCCTCCCTCTCCCTCCTCATCCCTCCTCCTCCTGCCTCCCTCCTCCTCCTCCTGCCTCCTTCTCCCTCATCATCCTCCCTCCTCCTTCTCCCTTCTTCTCCCTCTTCCCTCTTCCTCCTCCTACCTCCTCCCTCCTCCTCCTCCCTCCACCCTCCTCCTCCCTTCTCCTCCTCTTCCTCCTCCCTTTCCTTCCTCCTCCTCCTCCCTCTACCTCCTCCTCCCCTACCTCTTTCCTCCTCCCTCCTCCTCCTCTTCCACCTCCCTTTCCTTCCTCCCCTCCTCATTCTCCCTCCTTCCTCTCCCTCCTTACTTCTTCTCCCCTCCTCCTCCATCCTCCTCCCTCCTACTCCCTCCGCCTCCTCTCCCCTCCTCCCTCATCTTCCCTCCTCCTCCCTCTCCCTCCTCATCCCTCCTCCTCCTGCCTCCCTCCTCCTCCTCCTGCCTCCTTCTCCCTCATCATCCTCCCTCCTCCTTCTTCTCCCTCTTCCCTCTTCCTCCTCCTACCTCCTCCCTCCTCCTCCTCCCTCCACCCTCCTCCTCCCTTCTCCTCCTCTTCCTCCTCCCTTTCCTTCCTCCTCCTCCTCCCTCTACCTCCTCCTCCCCCTACCTCTTTCCTCCTCCCTCCTCCTCCTCTTCCACCTCCCTTTCCTTCCTCCCCTCCTCATTCTCCCTCCTTCCTCTCCTCCTTACTCCTCCTCCTTCCTTCTTCTCCCTCTGCCTCCTCCCTCCTCCTCTCCCCTCCTCCTCCCTCCTCCTCCTTCTCCTCATCCCTCCTTCTCCCTTCTTCTCCTCCTCTCCCCTCCTCCTCCTCCTACCCTCTTCCTCTTCCCCTCCTCCCTCTCCCTCCTCCATCCTCCTCCTCCCTCTTCCTCCTCCTTCCTCTTCCTCCTCCTTCCTCCTCCTCCCTCTTCCTCCCTCTCCCTCCTCCATCCTCCTCCCTCTTCCTCCTCCTTCTTCCTCCTCCTTCCTCCTCCTCCCTCCTCCTCCCTCTTCCTCCTCCTCCTACCTCCTCCCTCCTCCTCCTCTCTCCTCCTCCCTCCTCCCTTTTCCTCCCTCCTCCTCCTCCCTCTACCTCCTCCCTCCTCCTCTCCACTTTTCCTCTTACCCTCTTCCTCTTTCCCTCCCCCTCCTCCCTATCCCTCCTTCTCCCTCCTCCTCCTTCTTCTCCTTCCTCCTCCTCCTCCCTCCTCCCCCTCCTCCTTCCTCCTCCTCCCTCTCCTCCTCCTCACTCCTCCTCCTCCCTCTACCTCTCCTCCTCCTCCTCCCTTCACATTCCTCCTCCTCCCTCTTCCTCCCTCCTCCTCCTCCCTCCTCCTCCCTTCTCCTCCTCCCTTCCTTCCTCCTCCCTCTACCTCCTCCTCCCTCCTTCTCATTCCTCCTTCTCCCTCCTCCTCCTCCTCCCTCCTCCTCCTCCTCCCTCCTCCCCCTCCTCCTCCTCCTCCTCCTTCCTCCTCCTCCCTCCTCCTCCCTCCTCCTCCTCCCTCTCCTCCTCCCTCCTCCTCCCTTCACATTCCTTCTCCTCCCTCTTCCTCCTCCTCACTCCTCCTCATCCCTCCTCCTCCCTCCTCCTCGCTCCTCCCTCCTCCTCGCTCCTCCTCCTCCTCCTCCCTCCTCCTCCTCCTCCTCATCACTCCTCCTCCCTCCTCCTCCTTCTTCCTCCCTCCTCCTCCCTCCTCCCCCTCCTCCTTCCTCCTCCTCCCTCTCCGCCTCTCCCCTCCTCCTCTCCTCCTCCTCCTCCTCCTCCTCCTCCCTCTACCTCCTCCTCCTCCCTCCTCCTCCCTCTACCTCCTCCCTCCTCCTCCCTTCACATTCCTCCTCCTCCCTCTTCCTCCTCCTCCCTCCTCCTCTCTCCGCCTCCCTCCTCCTCCTACTCCCTCTACCTCCTCCCTCCTCCTACTCTCTCCTCCTCCTCCCTCCTCCTCCTTCTACCTCCTCCTCCCTCTCCTCCTCCTGCTCCCTTCTCCTCCTGCGTTCTCCTCCTCCCTCCTTCTCCCTCCTCCTCCCTCTTCCTCCTCCCTCCTCCTCGCCTCCTCCTCCACCCTACTCCTCCCTTATCCTCCTAATCCCTCCTCCTCCCTCCTATTCCTCCCTACTCCTCCTGTCTCCTCCCTCCTCCTCCCTACTCTTCCCTCCTCCACCTCCCTCTTCCTCCTCCCTCCTACATTTACCCAAGACAGACAGACAGTCAGACAGATAGTCGGGAACGGGATCTTATATGACTACTTATATGAATTAAATGAGATGCTCTCCACCATGGGCTGGGCCGGGTCAGACAGACAGATAGATAGATAGATAGACAGACAGACAGACAGACAGACAGACAGACAGACAGACAGTCGGGAACGGGAACTTATATGACTACTTATATGAATTAAATGAGATGCTCCCCACCAGGAGTTGGGCGATGCCGGGCCGGGTCAGACAGACAGACAGATAGATAGTCGGAACGGGAACTTATATGACTACTTATATGAATTAAATGAGATGCTCCCCATCAGGGTCTGGGCGAAGACGGGCCGGGTCAGACAGACAGACAGACAGACAGACAGATAGACAGACAGACAGACAGACAGACAGATAGTCGGTAACGGGAACGAGAACTTATATGACTACTTATATGAATTAAATGAGATGCTCCCCACCAGAGTCTGGGCGAAGCCGGGCCGGGTCAGCTAGTAACAAATAAATAACACGTGGGAACCTGCCGTGGGTATAGCAGGGTGTCAAATGCAAGAGGGCCCACGTCATTGCACCGAGTTTTATCCCATAAGGCTCAGTCTCATATCCGCAGGGAGGCTGCCGAAAGCGTCGCACAAAGCACGAACTCTGTAGCTCCAGCGACGACCCCCAGATGTGTATGAAGTGGATAGACTCCTAGATTGTTCCTCCCATAGTGAGTGATAAGAGCTGGCATTGACCCATGGTCAGACAGCCCGTCGAGACGTTTAACGCCTCAGGAAACAGTCATATAAGATTGTGTAGATGTTAAATATATATGTATGGGTGGGTGACTTTTGTTTTTACGATGAAGGCGCTCTAGTCGCTACGCTTATTCTGTCACTTGGAACTGTATTATTGTAAAGCGGATCCTTTCCTCTGTTCGATTCTGTGTATTTGCTCACTGCACTTTATAACTTTACTAATGAGGAGACGCTGTGGCATTGTTGTTAGTTTTAATTGCCTACCAAGACAGATGACCGGGACCATGCCAAACATAAGCAGAATGATATCTTTTTCGAATGGGTACTGAACTGGGGTCAACCCAGCCTCACAGAAATGGATACCAGGACACTTTCAGAATGTTCTTGGGACTGTCTGGGGAGGAGAAGTGTGGAGGAGAGGTGTGGAGGAGAGGTGTGGAGGAGAGGTGTGGAGGAGAGGTGTGGAGGAGAGGTGTGGAGGCGAGGTGTGGGGGAGAGGTGTGGAGGAGAGGTGTGGAGGAGAGGTGTGGAGGAGAGGGATGGAGGAGAGGTGTGGAGGAGAGGTGTGGAGGAGAGGTGTGGAGGAGAGGTGTGGAGGAGAGGTGTGGAGGAGAGGTGTGGAGGAGAGGTGTGGAGGAGAGGTGTGGAGGAGAGGTGTGGAGGAGAAGTGTGTAGGAGAGGTGTGGAGGAGAAGTGTGGAGGAGAGGTGTGGAGGAGAGGTGTGGAGGAGAGGTGTGGAGGAGAGGTGTGTAGGAGAGGTGTGGAGGAGAGGTGTGGAGGAGAGGTGTGGGGGAAGCCTCATTGTTTCATGACCTAGAATATGTGACGACCTACACGGAATTATCTGCTGTGAGACTATCTTTGGCTTTTACCTAACGAATTTCAGCCTATTTCCTGTTAACGTATATATACATATATACACACACACACACACACACACATATATATATATATACATAGAGAGAGAGAGAGAGAGAGAGAGAGAGAGAGAGAGAGAGAGAGAGAGAGAGAGAGGTGAGAGAGTGATTGAGAAAGAGAGAGACGAGGGGACGTTAGAGAAGCTGACAAGAAGAGCTGTGCTGACAATGTCATAAACACGGTGGAACGAACGTTTGAAACTCGGGCTCGTCTACTGCAAAGTGGAGGAAAGATTGGCCACCTATCCATCTGTGCAGTCGGGCCTGCAAAATATAACTTCCTACCACATCACAGACCCACAGAAAGTAATTGCTTCGGGACAAATAAATAATAAATAACTATGCAAACATTCACACTGGTATATCAACAACTACACTGCCAACGCTGAAAACAGTCGAGTAACGTGTGTGGCTTCAATTAGAATACCTAGCTCACTCATTATAATTAGCACACAGGCGGAGTGTTTATGTTTATCCTCTCCGTTGAGCTCTATTTTTCACAGATCTACAAATCCTACAGATCCAACCATCTTCCTGTCGTTCGCATAACTGTCAGAAAACTGCTGTCTACCTGCCTAGTTTGCTATATCTTGTCATCGGCCTATAATTAAGTTGATTCCTTCAGCCTAGAAACACACGATCCGTTAATTCTAAGGTAGTCCTTGTTGGGACCCGCCACACCTGGGTGGATCAGCAACTGCCTTAGTTAACTCAGGAACGGATGTTATACATATTATGCATAGCTGTTTATTTATGGTTGCTAATGTAAATATTGTCGTTGTACTGTCTATCCTTTCAGAGACGGGTATCAATGGTCGGAGTGAGGCTTAGAATTAACTGTCCTTGTAACTTCTGTCTTTGGTCCTATCTAGTAATTAATCATAATCATAATCATCATCATCAGTCATCATCATCATCATCATCATCATCATCATCATCATCTTCATCATCATCATCACCATCATCATCATCATCATCATCATCATCACTATATATACCAAGTGTTTAAGACATCGCTGTCATCAGAGCTCGTTTGGAAGGCTCTAGATCCTTCTCCAATTTGTTTGCTGCATATAATTTTACTCATAGGATGCATGTGACACACATATATAGTTTTACTCCTGGGGAGCCTTTAACATATACATATACATTTACTTCTTGGATGTCTTTGACTCCCTTTGCCCACCGTCTTCTTGATCACCCCCGTCCCATCTTCCAGGAATAATGCCTCATTTTGCCGCTCAAAAATGATTTTTTTTTTTTTTTGCTGCTAAAAACTAATTTATAAGGTGCGTTGGTGTAACGGTTAAGATGTTCAGCTGACAATGGCATGAGCGCGGTCGGTCAGAAGGTCCATGTCAGCTCTCGTCCTTCGCTACTGGCGGAAAAGACTGGTCACCTAAAGGCCCGTGTATTCGGCCTACATTTATATGAATATCCTGAAACTGCACACACCCACAGTATGTTCCAGCTCCGAGACCTTCTGTTTAAAAAAGGGAACTAATGTGACGGTGCCGGTCTCCCTTGGGGTTTACGTCTTTCTCCGTAATGCCGTATATTCTCGTGAGTAACGTAACCTGCGCGAGAATCGGTAGCGGTTCTCGCCGCATCGGTAACTTACGGGGTATGTGAGCCGGTCGCTCAGAAAGCAATGGCAAACTACTGAGCGTACATCAACAGCAGTTGCAAAAATGCTGATGTTGATTGCAACGTCCTGTAAGGGATATGCCCAAAAAATGTGACGTTTGTTGTAGCCATCAGTTCAGTTTCTAGTCGATGATGCTATTTAAACGAGGTAATGTTTCTGTTTCCCTATCTCAAATCTTACACCATGTCTGTGTTTGTCCTCTTGTTCCACCCAAATCTAAAGATGGTAGTCTAACAGACCCTATGGTTGCTCTAATGATTCGACTACGATCCAACCATCTTAGATCTGCAGAGTGAGATCAGCATGGCTGAATGGATAAGAGCTTTCGCTCTTTCACTTCCGGTATGCTGATGGCGAGGTAGCGGGTTCAACCCTTACACCGGTCAGTTTTTATTAAAATGTTGACCTCTTGCCCTTTACTTGGGGACGTAAATTACAAGTACCTAAGAAATCGGAGTGGCTTTGCATGATCGCGGCATTTACTGGCAATAAGGAAAGTTAGCCGACACGCAAAAATCAGTCCAATGTGGACTACGGTCGGCTTCAAAGCGAACGAACAAGACACAAATATCCGAAAGGAGTACTACCTCTCAACATCGAACCATCTGTGTAGATAATCACATCACCCGGGCGAGCATTGTCCTGAATTAGTTGCTGGATTTCCACTTCTGTGTATTATTAATCCTTTATTAAAAAGTAAGTCATGTACAGGACTTCGCAATCTACCCCAGCATTTTTGACTGTTTATAATTTCTTGGCAAGTTTACGTTCAGTAGTTTGCATTGCTTTCTGAACGAAGTATATTCATACCATTGTATGAAAACTAATGCAATGCGGTCTGCTGCCAAATCACCCGCAGCTATGTTTCGAAAACGGTATGATGGATTACAAATTACATCTGTAAATCTTTCGCCACGGAGCCGGTCAGTCCCTTATTACGTGTCTAAAATAACCAACTTATTACTTATTCATATTTCTGCACATGTGAACATGCAGACAACTGAAACCCGTTATATAACTCCAATCACATCATTAATTTGAACATCCACAGTAAGTATATCAGTTGCTGATTCATCATAATTAGCTCATAGGCTAACCTACTCATGGACCCGGGTGCAAGCCTTTGTACTGGCATGATGTAATTTCCCAAGAAGTGCAGCTTTAGGATTGGCCGTGCCTGGTCAACGAGCAGGACGGCAGGTTTTATTTATTAAAGGACTACGACCATTGCACACGATACTCCTGTAAGTGTTCCGGTATCTTCGCATGTATCGGATAAGGAGAAACTCAAACAGTGCACAAACTCCGAACACCGGCTAGTAACCAGAGGCGTAGTAACTAGAACCACTAAGTTATAATTATTCGTTTTGGGGGTATGTTTTATAATATTTATATTTTGACAGAGCAGCGGCTCTCCAGCATATTCCTTTAGAGTCCCACTCTACCAGCACAGCAGCTTTGGGTTCGCTTCTTATAATGGCAGGGTTAAAATTTCGCTCCAAGTAGTGACTGCGACCAGCAGCTCATCCAATTTATTTTAGTCATAGTAGTGGACAGCCAGCTTACACAGGGTTCAATGCCTCCGACTGGCGCTGTACCAGATAGACCAGCATCAGAACATGGGGACACTAGTTGTTGGAAATACAGGAAGCAGGTTTATGAAGGCCATATGGCCCGTTGGGCCAAGTGCCCACATCCCAAATATGCTCTTTGGCTTTGTTAATTGGCTTTACTGCATAATTTGAAGTTTTAATCAAAATAACCTCCATTTCATGTGACCTTTAACCCTCAGGCATAAGACCTTGACAAACACAATTCAGAAACATTGCAAACATGGCTTCTATTTTCTATAAACGCGCCAATTATTGCTGAAGAGATCACATCTTCTGGTGCCCTTTTGGGTTAAAACGATTAGCAGGAAAACACACTATCTCCCCCGGGCATTACAGAAACATGCTCCGCGGGCAACTAGTAAATTCCTCATCATAAAGAAGACAAAAATCGGATGCGAATCGAGGTGGGGGATTAGCATCCAAAAGATGGCGGAACAGGCAAAGAGACGATGGCAGAAAGATGACATGAACGATCTTTCAACAGAAAACAATTTTCTACAGCAAACACGATTCTCTGTTTGAGATCAGAAATGGTTGACGTCTGCAAACCATTCGGCCAAAAGTCGTGTTTGTTCCCTCCTCATAATCCCGGCTGAGGTCTGCGCGGGGCCATATTTGGACAGACACGAATAATATTTCGGATGTTTGCCCGGGTGATCAAGGAGTGGCTTCAAGGGCGACAGTGAGATCTGGTTCGTTGTCTGTATCGTTGTTCTTATCACAGTTTTCATCGCGGCGCTGGGCTTTCAAAATGACACGATGTATGCCATTGAGAGTGATCAAGGAGTGGCTTCATTGACAACACTGAGAACTGGTTTCTTGAATGTATCGTTATTCTGATCAGTTTTCATAGCGGCGTTAGTTGCTTATCATTTACAGAACGTCGCAATCAACTCCGACATTTTTGGCTTTTTGTGATGTTTGGGCAAGTTTATTCAGTAGTTTGCCATTGCTTTCTGAACGACCGCACCTTTTTTTAAATAGGAAACCAACGCAAAGTTGTCCGCTTCCAAATCGCCAACCGCTGTATTTCGAAAGCGGTATGCGGGATTACGAACTGCATTCGTAACCCTTTAGCCATAGAGCCGGTTGGGCTTTCAACATGACATAATATATAACATCGATAGTGATTGTTGTCACTCCCTGGTTGTGGTAAACGTAAAAGTGAAGTCTATTGTACCGATTAAATGCCATGGGATGATTAATCGTCGTAAGCGATCCTCCCGTATCTACCATGGGGTTATATATCCGCCCATATTGTTGTCATTACGGTATAACACAATATGTCTGCTATCATATTAACAAGTTTCAAGTCAAAACTGTAATACACCAGTGGTATTATTTTCCAGTTTTATATTTTTCCACCATTATTTTCCGACATTCCATGTTCCCTTGGTACAAACCTACTTGTTTGCTTGCTTGATTAAAAAAAGAAAAAATTCCAAATTGGGCCTCGTTCAACCTGCTTCTTCAGCCTTGGTTAGAGTTGAGGTCCGTGATTTTTGTGGGTTTATTCACCCTATTTCTTATCTGTGCGCTCTTACCGGTGAGTCCAATCTCAGACTGGTTGTATTGTATCTGTGTAATGCTAACTGGCGCTGTGGGGTAGAGGACAGAGGAACTGTTTCACAACTCTCCGACATACTGCGTCGAATGTTCGAAACCAGTCGTAGGCCATTTGGAAGCAAACAGCTTTGAATGGATATTGATGGTATGAGGCGTCGGCCTTTCAGAAAGTAATAGCCAAGTACTGAATTAATACTGCATAATATTTCATAAAGAGCCAATTAATGCTGTAGTTAACTTGTTAATGTGCATGCTATGACGGATATCGGACAAAAGAATTCAGCCAATCCTAAAATAGGTACCAGAAAATGTATTAGAAAGTAAAGGCGAGGATTTGATGCTCTCCACATCGCCAATTGTTCTTCTTCACAAGACACATTAATCTAACATTGTGCGTGCGTGTGTGTGTGTGTGTGTGTGTGTGCGTGTGTGCGTACATGTGCGAGCACGCGTGTGAGTATGAATACGTCTCTGTGCATGGTCTGCTGCTCCACCGACTAGTGTACCATCTGCTTTAGAGAAAATATTATCCCGCCCTCACACACCCCACCCCTTCCCCCCCCCCCCCCCCACAAAAAAATGAAGATAAACGAAACGACTGGCTAGATATGTTATTATTTCACCAGCAGCAGCATGAAGTTAACCCAGTGAGTAAAATACTGGTTTTGCCATTACTTTTATAACATACTTATTGATTCACCTATGTTTTTTATTTAAATATTTTTCCCCCTGTCTAATATTGTCTCCCTTCAAGATTTCAGGTGTAAAAGAGAATAAGCCACTGACGTGAAAGAACAGCGGCGATATTGTTTTGACAATTGCCTAGTTGTAAATCTGTCTCAAATCTCTACATATCCAACTTCCCTGTTTTGTTCTTATGTGTCAAAAGTTGAGAGTTTCTGTTTTTGTTCTTACGTTTTGCTGGTAAGGGCTGTGTTGTGTGTTACGAGAGGAGGACCACCTACGTGATTTCTTTAATATGTTTGTTGCCACGTACGCGTGGACATTTGTTCAGTTCAAAATGAATTAAACGCTGCACATCAAAACATTGTTCAAGAAAATGTTTAACATACTTAAGAATAGTCAATGGACTGATCTATTCTCGTTTACATTATTACATCCCCATATCTATCTATGTATCTATCTATGTATCTATCTATGTATCCATCGGTCGGTCGGTCGGTCGGTCGGTCGGTCGGTCGGTCGGTCGGTCGGTCGGTTTGTCTGTTTGTCTGTCCCTCTGTCTATCTGTCTGTCTGTCGATAGATCGATCGATCGATCGATCGTTCGGCCGGACGCGCGAGTGGCGGGCGTGCGGGATGGCTGTCTGGCTGGTTCTCTGGCTGCCTACCTGCCTGTCTGTCCTACTGTATGTCTGTATTTCTGTCTGTCTGTCTTTCTTTCTGTCTTTCTCTCTGTCTTTTCGTCCTCCCACCCGTCCGCAAGCACGCCTATCTGTCTGTCTGTCTGTCTGTCTGTTTGACTGTCTGTCTGTCTGTCTGTTTTTCTTTCTGTTTTTCTCTCTGCCTATCTCTCTGTCTATTCGTCCGGCCGCCCGCCCGTCCTCCTGCCCACCTGCCTGCCTCCCTGTCTGTCTATCTTTTTGTCTTTCTGTCAGCCTGTCTCTCTGTCTATTCGTTCGTCCGCGCGCCCGCCCGTCCGCCCGCCCGCCCGCCCGTCCGTCTGTCTGTCTGTCTGTCTGTCTGTCTGTCTGTCTGTCTGTTGTCTGTCTGTCTGTCTGTCTTAATTGACGGTAAAGTCTGATGCGTGGCATGGAATAACAAGAAGGGGTGAAAATACATTGGAAATAGATGTCGTTGCAATATATCAAAGTATGGAAGCAACCATATGGAAGTGGCAGCACGCTAACCATGGGTTTTAACACACATGAAGATGGGTTAGTAAAATCTGATCTGGGCTCCCTCGCTGACCCAGCCTACACAGGGTATCAGGAAATGCCTATAGAATTAAATGCGGCCGATATGGTGACGAATATATCACCCTACGGATGCCGAATGGTCAATAAATGTATGGGATCAGCACCATATGTCCCAGACTCCTCCATCAGCAAGCGCCCTTTAAGTTACGTTATTTATAGCAACATATGGGAGCCATAGCAACGATCTGGCTTGCTCACGTCACACGCTTGAGTGTTTATAAGCTTCACCTATTACCAGTGTCACTCGCCATCAGGCGAACCCACTCCGACTTAGAGATACTCTAATTTACGTCTTATCCATTTGACCATGCTGACCTTAACACCTTGACCCCGCAGGTCGACCTTGTCGAATATCAATCGATCATGTGCCATGCCGGAAAGCGTGGGCGGTCATGACTCGCCATTTCACTCAATCACCAGAGTCGTGGATCAGCTCAGTGTTCCTGTCTCGTCCATGCCATGTGGTCAAGCCATCCAGGTATTTTCCTCTCGGTCTTCCTCTTGGTCTGTTCCCTTCGATCTTGCCAGTTGTCGCTAAGTTCTCCAATCCATTTCTTCTAACATGTCAAAAACTATTTGACGTCTAATTTCTATATCAATTTACGAGTTTCATTTGTCTCCTGTAGTACTTGGTCATTGGTTTTTCTATCTGTCCATGGTATTCTTTACATTTTCCTCAGAAACCACATTTCTGCAGCCATCAGATGTTTTTCAGCTTGACTGTACATTATCCAAGTTTCACATCCATTCAAAAGAACAGGCTGTATGTATCCCCTCAACAGTCTTTTTCTCGTTTCAATTGACATCTTCTTATTGATCAGAATGTTTTTCATCTTGCTAAAGGCTACTTTTGCCATGGCGATTCTTGTTCTAATCTCTTCAAGGCATCTCCCATCAGATGTTATGACTGTAGTCGAATATGGGTACCTTATATTGTTCTGGGAAATAATAGCCACCGGCATGATATTGACTACATTACCCATCGGGTGGCAATTGGTTTCTACAAATATGGATCCAGTAACATCTACACAACACACCTGAAGGCGCAGGATAAGTTTCTTTAGTTGTCTTTGTTACTTTTTCTAACTACAACAGACAGGCTCGTAAATTATAACAGAAAATGTAACATGTTTAAACATAAATTTATTTTCAAATATGCGTAACATGAAAATGTAACGAAAACATACAAAGTAGTTAAAAGGCTGTATGACTGACACCTCATTTTCTTCGACTGTAGAGTTTTTTAAGGGAGATGAATGTGTAACTTGCTAGTAAATTGTTGGTAAACAAATCTGTGAAGAGTTGTAGTAGTCGGGGAGGGAGTCTCGTTTTATACTACAGAGCTTTCCTCTTCTTCCGCCTTGTTGGGTCTTCTTTCTTTCCGTTCTCCTCTTCTTCGTTTTCTTTCTTTCTTTCTTTCTTTCTTTCTTCTCGATTTTTTTTGGTCTTCGTTCACCGGTTCATTCACAGGTATATTAACGAATGTTATGGGACTAACAAACAAACATAGCGGTGTTGCTTGAACTAACGACAGGGATATTTTTACAAATGTCTTCTGAAAAGAATGAATTTTTTTTCTGTAACATTTAAGCTGAAAAGCCTCAGCTTTTTCTGTCATCATCATCATCATGTGCCATGCGGATAAATCTGGCGGTCAAGGGTCGTCATCGCACACGATCGCCAATCTTGGATCAGGCCTTGTTTTTGACCCTATTATGCCATGCAGCCATGCCTTGCAAGTTTTATCTCTCTGCCTTCTCACGTGCTCTTTTCTAATAATGTTGCCCGTTGTCACTAAGTTTTCTAGTTTAATTCTTTTTTGCAGTGTAACAATGTTGACTATGTCTAATTTCTCTAATCAGTTTACGGTTTTCATCTGTATCTTGTAGAAGTGTCTCGTTCGTTTACTGCCCGTTCATTTAATATTTGCATTTTTCGCTTGCACCACGTTTCCATTGCCGTTAGATGTTTCTCAGCTGTTCTGTTTATTAATTATGTGGTTGTTTCGAGATTTGAAATTTAAATATTGAGCACAACCCACTACTGGCAACGCCGATCGCATCCTAGTATGAACCTAAGGCCAATCCACGTCAATATGGAAGCACTATACTCGAGTTTCGCCCTCATTTGAGCTCATCAGTAGTGCATATCCCTGACCGGATCCGGAAACAGTCCCGGATCACGCAGTGTGAAGCGGGTGTGTAACCACGCGGCACACACTGGACACACCAAATTATCACAACAGAACATCACAACGCTACCCATCGTAGGCAATGCTCAAGATTGCCCAATCGCCGCGACCGACGTCCGTCAAGTTCTGTTTATTGTCCATGTCTCACGCACAACAAATATTTTTTTTAAAAGTTAGTTGCATGTCCTTAACACGAAGTTGCAATCAACCCCTGAATGTTTAAGCTGTCTGTATTTACCCCATGCAATTTTAGTTCAGTAGTTTGCCTTTACTTTCTGAACGGCTGACGATCCATTCAGCCGAAATCAACGCAAAGTGGTCTGCTTTTAATCGACCTCAGCTGATTTCGAACCCTCGACTCGGTGTCGGGGAATCGTTACACTGCGTTTCACTATCCTCTCAGCCGCAGACAACAGATACCAACTGCAAAATAAAAATAATAAATATAATTATTCTCAACCGTAAATAACACCACCATTTGATGTCTCTTCCCGGCCAGCATTCTAAAAAAGTTCCGCCCCATGTTTAACCTGCCCCTGACCAAATTCGGAGTGATGGATTTTTATGAACGTATGTAAAAGTTGCCAGACACCTACCTACCTTTCTGACGCTTCGAAACATGATTTTAGATAAATTGCCGCGCGCGTGCAAACTTGCTGACAACGATCGTGATGTTCATACCAGCTGTTACTGTTGCCTAGCAACCACAATACCGCATTGTTTACTCTATACTGGGGAGAGCATTCCTAATTTGAAATTATTTGAAATGTTGCTTCATTGTTTGGCAGGGTTGAGACCAGGGAATCGGTGAAATGTTGCTTCATTGTTTGGCCGGGTTGAGACCAGGGAATCGGTGAAATGTTGCTTCATTGCTTGGCCGGGTTGAGACCAGGGGATCGGTGAAATGGTGCTTCATTGTTTGGCAGGGTTGAGACCAGGGAATCGGTGAAATGTTGCTTCATTGTTTGGCCGGGTTGAGATCAGGGAATCGGTGAAATGTTGCTTCATTGTTTGGCCAGGTAGAGACCAGGCAATCGGTGAAATGTTGCTTCATTGCTTGGCCGGGTTGAGACCAGGGGATCGGTGAAATGGTGCTTCATTGTTTGGCAGGGTTGAGACCAGGGAATCGGTGAAATGTTGCTTCATTGTTTGGCTGGGTTGAGACCAGGGAATCGGTGGCCTGAAGTCAGAAGTTCACAACGGAGGGTAACAATGATTTAACAATGAGAATTCCGCAGGGCCGGGGCCGAGGTAGCTTAGACGTTAGGACGTTTTCCTTTATGTTCGATGGTCATGAGTTCGAATCACCTCCGGGACGTCATTTGTTTTCTTATAATTTATCGTGCATCCCAGGACAGTCCAGCCTGAAATGGGTACTAGGAAAGATTCTGGGAAGTGAAGGTGGCCGATGGAAAACTGACACCATCGGGTATCCAGTACTGATTTGCCTACAATAACATGGGGCTAACATATTGCACACAAAATGCCTCAAGCCTTGAGACGTGGTCCTTTACTTTATATCTTGTACAGCCAGAGGGTAGCCTAAAACAGTTAGGCTTGTTATACTATAAAGATGAAACAGAATTCAAGATGATTCTACATGTCAGCGAGTGTGTTAGTGTGATCGCTAGGAGGTTATGATGATAATGTGTGTGGTCGGAGTTGGACGCACTAGCTCGCCCTCCGATAAAAATGAGTAAGACGCGTTACCTATCCCCCACCCCACCCCACCCCTCCCCCACCCCACACCGTGCATTCAGACCTGCAAAACGTGAGAGGTCTAACACTCTAAAGACCCCCAGCAGATCTTTCTCCCCAAAGAGAGACGCATAAACCGGGTGTTTGTAAAGTCTCACTACACTTTTATGTAGAACACATTTGGAGGGAAAAAAATTATTTCTTCCGTTGGTAACAGCATTCTGTTTGGAGTGCAAAGAATTACTCCAGCAGACGACAGCCATTTGCTACATATTGCTTCATGCTGGACTGTGGAGCACATTTTTTGTTGACATCAAATATTTAATTTTTCACATTTGTTCTACATACTTTGTGTAGTGAGACTTTACAAACACCCGATAGTTTCCTCAGTGGTAAATGGTGTGCTTGTACGATGACATTGCGTTCATAATCTCTCGTCTTCTAAGCCCAGGTCTAAGGGTATTTTAGTAAATGCATATCGTTGGCATGTTATTACAGTTTAATTAGGGAGGCGCGAAAGCACAGTGGTCAGATTGCCGGCCCGGCTGTCATGTGTTCAAATCCACATAGAGGTGCTAATATTTGTATTTAACTCACTGGACTCACAGGTGGATCCGGCATAAATAATGGGTACCAGGAAGTGTCCAGATATGCAGGTGTTCTTGGGCGAGTTTGGTATATGGTGTTAATGTCACATGACAAATATAGGTACGTGTAGATCCTGTGAAAGTGTGGCATCACCAACAGACACAGTGCTATCCCGCAATGAATACAGCCGCATCTCGTTTTTCGTCGATAATCTGCCCGAAGACAATCGGGGAATTCCGAAAACGACGAAAACCCAGGCAATCATTCCCATATGAATTAATGTACAACCAATGAATTCGTTCTAGACACTACAAAATACATACCAAAAACATATTTTATGGAGAATAAATATAGTGTTTAATATTATTTATTGGCCCCAAACTTGTCCGAACTCGCTCCTTCGCCGTGTCTAGTAACACGGTGCATGCCTGCCTCTCTTGAATGTTTCAAACCATTCTCTGCTGGTCTTAAAATCATTAAGTATACTGGCACTCGTCCTAAGCATTTTCTTAATGAGATCGGCATACAACAGTCTGGCCTTTTCACAAATGATGCCTCCGAAACAGAATCGCCATCTAACTGGTTTTGAATTATCCAAACTGTTCGACATTTTCAATTGTTTGCAATCTCTGTTTCGTTAGCACATTCATGCCTTTTGCTACATTAGCCTCCTTTATTACTTACTTTATCGCCACAATGGAACTTATCGTGGATGGCCACTTCCCGTACATGCGGCAGATTTCAGCATTCTTAATATAGCTCTCATAATTGATTATTAGCAAGTGATGCTCTAACAACGATAAACAACGCCAAACTGAGCAGAAGAACGCGTGGATCCCTTTATATTTGCAAAATTAGCAACGAGGTCATGTGGGCACGCCAACGAAATCCGAGACAATCGACGAAATCCGAGACACATTTTTCGAGGGAAAAATCGAAGAATACCGAAACAGACTAGAACCGAAGGCAACGAAAACCATGGTTTGACTGAAATGAGATGTATCGGCCTATTATAAACATGCAATATGGCCCTTTAATTTAGTGTTTTTACAGACAGACAGATAGACAGACAGACAAACAGACAGACAGACAGACAGACAGATAGACAGACAGACAGACAGACAGACAGACAGACAGACAGACAGACAGACAGACAGACAGACAGACAGATGGACGGACGGACGGACTGACGGACGGACGGACGGACGGACAGGGAGGTATGTATGTAGACAGGCAGAGAGGCAGGCACATATGGGGTAGGTACGTTGGCAGATAGACAGGTAGGTAGACAGGTAAGTAGGTTCGTGGAAACTCGAACATCATCGTCACCACTTCTTTCTTTTTGTAAAATTTTAGAACATATTTTAATTCTTTACATCTACAACATAACTTGACATATTATTATTATTATTATTATTATTATTATTATTATTATTATTATTATTATTATTATTATTATTATTATTCAAGTCAAGGACAATAGGAAAGACATTAGTGAAGACAGAGGTATACATCTCTCGCGAGAAGTATGCAACCCACACGAGAGGTATACAACCGACACAAGAGGTATGCAACCCACACGAGAGGTATGTAACCCACACAAGAGGTATGCAACCCACAAGAGTAGTATATAACCCACACGAGAAGTATACAACCCATACGAGAGGTATATAACCCACACGAGAGGTATGCAACCCACATAGGCAGTATTTTACTGAAAGATATTCTACACTAACAAGGAGTTTTGCAACAAAAGATAAGGGACCGCCAGAATTGCCAATAAGAAAAGCATCTAATGGTGTTGTTACTGCGTCCCTCCGGATACCTTGTCAAAATAACCGGCTATATTCCCCAGGAAAATTCTCTCTATTGTCTTGGTTTCTATCATCCCCCTTTCCCACTACAGTCTTGGGTGTCGGGCTGTCTGTGTTTTGTGGTGTTCCTCACCAGGTTTCATATATCTCATATTCGGAAGCATTATGTTTATAGTAGCCTGGCGGTCTGTGGACACCTGCATACAGCTGTCGAGAGGCTTGGCGTAGATGTAGAATCGTTGGGGAATGATATATTCTTGGGGAAACAAGGCACACACACACACACACACACACACACACACACACACACACACACACACACGTGTGTGTGTATGTGTGTTCGTGTATATACGTATGTACCAATGTACGTATGTATGTGGGCATGCAAGGGTTGTAGATATGTAGGCACGATCTGGATCTGCGTTGCTACTTTACATGTATGATGTATGTCGGAGAGTTAGTCCTGGTATCAAATCCACTCCTGACCACTTAGTTTCCTTTGATCATGAAAATATGGCTCGATATCTAGTATTATTAGATCGACGGACAGACGGATGGAAGGAAGGAAGGACAGATAGATAGAGAGAGAGAGAGAGAGAGAGAGAGAGAGAGAGAGAGAGAGAGAGAGAGAGAGAGAGAGAGCGTTAAAACCGGAAAGACCATAAAGCAACGAGAACGTTTGAGAGAAGTAGAGCGTAAAAGGAACACAGACCAACCGACAGACCGACAAAGAGGAAGAAGCAGACCGATAGGCAGACAGAGACAGACAGACAGACAGACACACAAACAGACAGACAGACAGACACACAAACAGACACACAGACAGACACACAGACAGACACACAGACAGACACACAGACAGATAACAATGACAAGAAAGACATGTTTATTGGTATTCATAACACAGAGGAATATAGAGGCGGTAGGCACATACGAACAGGCAGACAGATAACGGGATAGAGAGTCAGACAGAAAAAACAAACATGGAAGGAGACATAGATCGAGGCTATCAGTCAAACACACAGAGAGAAGCAGAGAGAGGCAGAGACAGAGACAGACGGACACATACACACACACACAGTGAGAGAGAGAGAGAGAGAGAGAGAGAGAGAAGAGAGAGAGAGAGAGAGAGAGAGAGAGAGAGAGAGAGAGAGAGAGAGAGACTTACACATTTAAATTAATAGTGGGAAAGAACTGTCCCTCGTTTGCAAACTTCAGAATCCACAGAAACAAATCATATTAGCAGGATGAATGAAGAGACTTAACCAAACGAAAGACTGTCTAAAAGTCTGCTCTGTTTGTCCAATGTGAACAGATACGATACATCATATATCCCAGAAGCTGGAGAACAGCGAGGACCCATACAGCCCACCATGAACTAGCTTTCTGTGGCTCATCTTCCACTCCCTTCCTTCATTTCATCCTTGTTCAGAAATGCATGCAGACAAACACTCAGCCACTTCCAGGCACAGTTATAGGTAAACATTCAAACCCACACACCGACGCCAGGTGGAAAATGATACAATTTCAGAGAAAGATCAACAAAGTCGATGATACTGGCAACTTCACAGAGCCTCACTGACAACTGAGGAAGAACGCATCATTTGAAGTCGCGGGAAGACATCTGAGTTAAAACCATCTCTGTTTATTTGGCCGCTGATTATTAAATTGAATGATCACACATTCTGGGGAGGCACCCTTGTATTAATCAGCAACTGCGCACTCGGGAACACCCCGGCTCGCCCAGGTTGGAACAACAATATCTAGGTTGTATAGACCTCATTAAGACGCTTGACAAACGAGGATATATACATCTGATCTGGCACTTTGATGAGCTTTCCCAGGCAGGTATTTTAAAAGGAAGGGAACATCTTGCATGTACCCGGGTGGCCTGAAAGATGTGGCTGATTATAATATTGTTTAAACATGTCAGAAAGCTATTTAAATGTATGTACCGGGCTTCGAGAGCATGCGGCCTGGGTTGTTTTGTAACACTGTTTAACCTCTCCCAGGTCGTGTTCTCATATGTTCTATGTCCTTCACAGGACGTTACGATCAACCCCACACCGCACGTTGATTTACTAAGTAATTAAGTTCAGTAGTTTGCCATTGCTTTCTGGGCGACAAGTCAACACTGAAGTCCAACTGACCGGTGTAGCCTTCCCCGCCGTTAACGCACCAGAAGTCCCGCGCCACACTGATCTCCATATTATCTAGTACATTAATTATGTAAATCAATATAACACATTAAAGGGGGAAAAACTAAATACTTAATAATAATATCATTCGAAAGATAGAAAGATGAAGACCACACAGTGGATGGATAGAAAGGACTATGAAGATATATTTGAGAAAAGTTAACTCTATTGGGTATTCGCTGTAAAGAAGACTGTCTACATTCTTTTGGGCATGTCACGAGAAGAGAAAAGCTGGAGTATATCGTCACAACGGGAACATTAGAGGACAGGAGAAGCAGGTGGAAACCAACAAGGAAGATGCTGGATATATTGACATCATGACATGGAGGAACAACGATGTGAGAAATGATTGGCAGCACAAGAGCAGAAAGCTGTGGATAGACACAATATTCAACGCCACACAGCATGGACAATAAATAGAATATCAAGGATATGTGACTCTTTCGTTATATGTGTACATGGACAATTCGAGCGTGGTTAAAAGGGGAAGGTAAAATGTCTATTGCATGGACCACTTGGCCACACGACATAATAGACAGGAACAGAGACATGATCGTGTTAGATGGTGAACGATGACCATCCACGCTTATCAGTATAGCACGTGGCGATAATGAAATGGTTCACTGAATTTGACCAGTTACTTCACAAATCTTGTCAAATAATCCAATACTTCATATAGACAGCAATACATATAACAGTACATACATATAGCAATTACATATAACAGTAAATAAATATATCAATTACATATAACAGTACATACATATATCAATTACATATAACAGTACATACATATAGCAATTACTTATAACAGTACATACATATAGCAATTACTTATAACAGTAAATAAATATATCAATTACATATAACAGTACATACATATATCAATACATATAACATTACATACAAATAGCAATACATATAACAGTACATACAAACAGCAATACATATAACAGTACATACAGATAGCAATACATATAACATTACATAATATAGCAATTCATATAATAGTATATACATATAGCAATACATATAACAGTACATACAGATAGCAACACATATAATATTTGCTAGTACTGACTAACTAACTAATTAAATAACACACAGACATCAGTACGTACAGAAGCAGTACACACAAGAACACAATATACAGACAGCAGAACATAGAAACAACACAACATACAGATAACAATACATACAAGCAACACCACATACAGACAGCAGTACATACAAACATCATTACATATCGACAGCAGGTAACAGACAGCCGATATACTAAAGTAATATACACAGGCACACATAAAAAAGGACACAAGTACATAGAGACAGCAGTACATAAGACAACAGCACAAATAAACAGCAGCATATACATACAACAGTACATACAGACAACTTTGCATAAAGACAACCGTACATAAGATAACCATACATATAGACAACATTATACACATACAATGGTATAGACAACAGTACATAAAGGCAACCGTACATAAAGACGGCAGTGCGTACAAACAGCAGTACATTCATACAATAGTACAGACAGACAGGTGTATATACATACAACAGCACAAACTGACAAACAGCACATACAAACAACAGCACATACTGACAAACAGCACATACAGACAACAGCACATACAGACAAACACCACATAACAGACAACAGCACAGACAGACAACAACACATACAGACAGCCACCGATACAGGAGAGAAATCTCTCTCTCTTTCCCCTGTCAAGTTTCACTCCAGGTTTCCATTAGTGCCAGAACAAAGTGCACGATAAACACGCGAGGTTCACTCTAGTATTATGTTTAGTAACACTTTCAGTGAAAATGAAATTTTCGTTACTTTCTACTTCAGCTGAGCAGACGACAAACTGAATCCAACGAATGCATCGGAAAATAATCAATAAAGAGAATATCTCTTTCTCTAACACGACCAGTGCTGAAAACAGAGGCGGGAGAGATGTTACCGTCAGGTCCTACTTTGTTTTCTAGTAGACCAATATTGTCCGTCTGAAATTCCGTACTCTCTGTTTTTTGTTTTTTTTTTTGTACATTTCAATCTGGTCTTTGTCCGTTTTCTTATTTTGCGTTCTGGGTGTGCTTGTGTTGTGTATTTATTTTCTCGTTGTTTTATCAATTGTATGTCAATTTCTTTATAAACATAGGAATGTAAGGGAGGCCCGTGGTACAGTTGATAGTGTGACCAAAAGCCACTACAGTAGGCTTGGTTCTATTTAACTTTTTTTTTTTTTTTTGGCGTTTGCTAGCTTTGAACTCAAGCGTAAGCCATACAGGTACTACCACTTCTAGTGCATTGACCTGATTTTTGCGTGAGGTTTACCTTTTCCTATTAGAAGTGTCCTTGCTAGGAGTCGAACCCACTCCGACTACATATGCACTTGTAATGTACCTACCCAAGTCAAGGACGAGAAGTCACCATTTTAGTCCAACTGACCGGTGTAGGTGCAATTCTTAACATTTAATAGGAAAATCTTAATGGAGACCTGTTGGCATAGTCGATATTCCACTAAGAGGTTACCAATGCAACTGTCTTTGTTCAATCTTGAAATTGTTGAGTTAAATTGAGTCAAAAACCGACATCACCGCACTCGGGGCATTCCCATAAGCGCTCTCAGTCCTTGTCTTCAACAGCCAGCACAGAGTTCTAATACTAATGGTGCCCGTTGCAATATGGTATGGTTCCTCTTGTTTTACCTCTGAGTGACGACTGTCGACCAGATCCTATGACCACCCCCTGCTGCTGCATTCTCTCTAGACCATGATAGTCCATCTGTTCTTCTGCACTAATCACATTCTTCCAGAGGGCCTTCACCACATCTGCCTCATCCTACATCAAATCACCCCTTAATGAAGCGGCCCCAGCCAATCGGTCTGTTTGTTCATTCCCAACCATACCAGAGTGTCCTGGGGAAAAAAATCTTGAAATAGAAGATAAAGTTACTTCAAAATCACATATTAGTCTACTGTCGAATCTGTAGCGTAAGGCGGGCACCAAATATCTCTATTTTCGGGTATACTTTCAACACTGTAGCCTCAGATGGACACGAAAGATCTCTATTTTCGGATATACTGTCAACATTATAGCTTCAGACGGGCACCAAAGATCTCTATTTTCGGGTATACTGTCAACACAATAGCGTCAGACGGGCACCAGAGATCTCTATTTTCTGATTACTGTCAACACTTTAGCCTCAGGCGGGCACCAAACATCTCTATTTTAAGGTATACTGTCTATACTATAGCATCAGACGGGTACCAAAGATCTCAATTTTCGGGTATACTGTCAACACTGTACCCTCAGACGCGCACCAAAGATCTCTATTTTCCGGTATACTGTCAACACAATAGCCTCAGACGGGCACCAAAGATCTCTTTGGGGTATCTCCGTGGCGAAGTTGTCAAGCCGTAAACATCCCGCTCCGAAAGTCAGTTCGTGTTCGGTCCACGTATACAATGTTTGTTTTTTTTTTTTTTAGACTCCCGGGGGTTAGAAGCGAAAGCTGTATGCGACGCTTACGGCAGGCCGCTATGCGGAAAGAGACTGAGCATTATGGGATACAGCTCAGTGCAGTGAAGTCAATGCTCTGCCATTTCACCGGTGCTCCTCTGTTATTGGCAAGTGGTGTGGAAGGGTGCTGCGAAGCACTCCTTGTAATGCTGCTTTGTCGTACGCGAAAGCAATGAACATGGCAATGGACAGGAACGCCATTAGTGGTTAGAAGTACGTCAGGTAATAACTAACACCCAAATTCGGTGCAATACGTCATACATGACGTCATATTTTATTATATAAAGAGTCTAGCACCGCATAGAAAACTGACAGCATTTTCATAAAATATAACTCGTGAATAAATATTCAAATGTTTTTTGCAAAGTTACCTCCCTTTTTTGTTGAGAATTTTATTTTTTATAATTTAAAGATTACTGTTATTATTGGTTGTAGTGGGCGGGGCTTAAACACTATAATCATACGATGTTTGCTTTGTTAGAGTACAGTGCTCTTCCTCCTCGGTTTCTTTCTCCTTTTTTATCGACGTCTTTCTCTATCTGTATTAGACCAGGCGTAACAACTACCAGCATTCCATTGGTGATGTGTAATGGTAGGGGTTACAGTTCATTTCCTCGGGATGGTCTAGGGGCGGTTGGACGTTGGGTGGGAGCTCAGGGGTGGGGCACGGGGTAGTCGAACCCGCGAGATGCGACGAGTGTTATAGGAAAACCGTAATAAGTAAAAATGTAAATATGGCTGGTATATGGCCTGTAGAGAGCCGTAGTGACTTATTCACTATAATCATACGGGTTACAAATGGACACCTTAAAAGGTAAAGATGGCTGGTATCACTGGTTGTAGTAGGTAAGGCATAGTGAAATTCATTGTTAAGGGGTGGGTAGCGGTTATTAGTGGTCTATAGATGGTGGTAGTGGTTTAAACACTATCATCATAGGGTTACAAATGAAAACCTTAAAAAGAAAAGATGGTCAGTATTATAAGTAGTAGTGGATATGGCTGTGTTAAATTCGTTGTTAAGGGGTGGGTGAGTGGAGGAAGGCTAGATAAACAATATCAACATATGTGTTACAAATGAAAACCTTACAAGGTAAAGATGGTTGATATTATTGGTTAAAGTGGGTATGGCTTAGTGAACTTCGTTGTTAGGGGTGGGTGAGTGGAAGTAAAGCTTGATAAGTGCTTCTAACCATTTTTAAGGGGTAGGCGAGTATCGGGTGGCTAGATAAATACTTCGACATCATCTTTAAGAACAACTGAAGTTAAGTCTCATATTAAAGTCTGAAATTTTAACTCTTAGTCAACTGACTTGAGGGTGACATCCTGGGTGACTCAGCGTGGGGAAATGCCGGCGGTAAACTCGCTTGAATGTGTTCATACGTGTTTTGGGAAAAATCATGGGTGACTTATAGTGACCCTGACCGTGGTATACATATTCCGACAGATAATAATACAAACCGCTGTCTAGGCCTGTTTTATAAAGGAAAATCTAGATGCTTTACAGTATAAGTCTAACCGGATTGAACTGTTATTGCATAGTTTGACTCAGCACTTTCTAGGTGAAGCATCAGCCCAGACTCCGTATATAAAGGACCGCAAACTATGTTTGCAACAAGAGCTAGCGACAACACTTCACCGAAGAAACTGTTGTGGGAAGTAACACTTTGTGCATGCTATATTGTCTCGTTACACACCGTCAAGTCGGTATAGTGCTGTTACTAGTGTATATCTCAGAAGATACACGAGACTACTAACAATAATACATCGCGCGGTATAGCCTCTCGGTATAGGAATACTAATACAGATACTAATGACGGTCGTATATAAAACAGCATCATCATAAATCAACATATTCAGCTTCCATTATTGTCGTCAAGTGACGTGTGAAGAAATGGCGCTCCACCGATTTATGGGTGGCACTGAATAGTGTCATTCCGTCTGATTGTCTCTATTCTTATGCGTCCTCTGCTGTAATCCGTTATGGTAACTGCTGTAATGCATTCCAGTTGCGTACACATGAAACGTGTTTTTCACTAAAGTATGTTTACTCTATTCACTAAAAGTATTCTGCTTTGTCCTTCTTCAGATTCTAACCAAGAGGAATAATGCCCCATTGACATGTGGAGCACATCGATTCTTTCACTCACCGAGGTATGTATATCATGTCTCCACTAAGTGTAGTGTAACATGTATGTGTCTACACCTATGTCCTCCATCTTCGGGCTGTAGGAATCACGATGTATTCAGCCATTCAGTATGGACCACTATTCTGTGCGTTCGCCAGAGTGAAAAATGTGCTGACAGAGTATCTAGAGTCTTGCACTATGGTCACTATGTATCATTGTATATCACTAAAGTATTAGAAAGTCAAAGTCTATATGCCTTCACACTGTCAACACTACAAAAAAAAATAAATACGTGGTATTAAAAGTCATTATATGTCGTTTTTACTGTCCCTTGTGTAATCATCTTTATCCTTTGTTCAGATTGAAAAGTTGCCGACACAGAAAAATCTCTCTAGACTATTGTGTTGCTAACAAGATGTCAAATCTCGGGGCTTATTGAGCTGCTTACAAGAAGTGAAATCTCGAGGTTATTGAGCTGTGTATAAAAACACAGGAAGGCAGCGAACAGACTACCACAAAATATTGGTATGTATACTTTCATCATTTCTTGCTAACTGATTATCAATAAATATTCATCAAGTGGACATCTTCAGTAATATACATCAGCTTTATATAAAATAACGCAAAGAACAGAATTACGAACCAGGACATTGCTAACCATTACCACAAAAATATAGTCACGGAGAAGACCCTCTTTAAGGACGAGATGAAAGTAAGGGAGAAAAACTTGAAATACTTTACTATGTGTGACATCATAAGCCTCACATCCTTATCCTTTTGATATTTCGTTAAAATATTTTGTGATATGTAATATTTTCTGTAGATATACTATCGGCGTGATTGTGAAAAATGTAAAATATCAAATATGATGTTTCTTTTCTTCACAGCTATTTGGCGTACAGTACCTACACCGTCTTTCTAACACCATGGAACTAGTTGAAGATTGCACAATTTTATAGTGGTCACTATACCTTACCCTTAGAGCTACACACGAGCTTACTTTGTTGAGTATCAAGCCATTATCTAATACCGGAAGCTACAAGCTTTTTGAACAATATTACTGAGCTATCACCACTCGCATATCAGCCGCCGGAAATGACCTATTTCCTTATCACCACTACTTTTTTCTATCATTATGGCTGCCATATAGCGGGTGCCCGAATTACGTCATAGAAAGGACGTAGAGAATCCTAGAAGCCAAAAGCTCAGAGAAACTAGGAGACAAGTTGTCAAACAGAGAAACGTCACGTTGACGTCAATTAACACCAAACAGACTTTGTGGGGTTCTCGACAGAGAAGGCCGTGTATTTTGATTCTTGAGCAAATTAGTGTGGCTACGGAATTGTTGGCATTTAGCTGTGGCTATAAAGTTAACAACAGATGAAAGGATGTCATAGAAGATTAACAGCGCCACGAATGCAGGAACGGCGGGCAGGAACCTAGACAGAATCTATGCAGCAGAGAAGCCAGCCGGTGGGAATGAAAGAAGGATGTGTACAGAGGCGTAACAACAATGGCGAACATTTTTTAAAGGTTTGATTGTATTATCTTAGTGTACATATAACATAAATGCCCGCCTGGCAATAACAGGCATCTTACGAGCACAAGAAGATATTTGTTACAACCACTCGTGTAAGCTGTCAGATTAAAGCAGCTTTTCTTATTGTTCTACCCAGAAGTTACTTCGTCTTTTAAGTTCACAGTTGGCTCCAGTTGCTATTACATTGACTCAGTTATCGTTGAGCCCACATCCGCGCCCCACCCCTGAGCCCTCACTAGCACATTCGCCGGCGCCTAGACCACCTCGAGGAAATACACTGTAGCCAACGACCTTTACACTTCACCAATGGAATGCATCTAGTAATTATGACCGGCCCAATACAGATAGAGAAAGATGTCGAGGAAAAAACAGGAGAAAGGACCTGAGGAGGAAGAGTACTGTACCCTAACACATCAACAATCATATGATGATAGTGTTTAAACCCTGCCCTCTACAATCAATAATAACAGTAATCAACAAAAAGGGAAGTAACAGTGCAAAAGCATTTGATTATTTATTCACGAGTTATATCCCTTGAAAATGCGGTCAGTTTTCTATAAGGTACTAGAATCTTTATATAGTAACATATGACGTCATCTATGACGAATTGCACCATATTTGGGGGTTAGTTATGATCTGACATACTACTGTGGTTGGATTAAGTAGTTGTTTTTAAGTAGTTATTTTTACCATTTATCACCAGTTATAATGGAAAATGGTCAGTCTGCTAGAGTGTACATACAGAACTGGACACACGCACTGTTAGAGTTCACTTGCAGCTAACCGCAGCTGTGAAGACGGCACTTCATTGATCGAGCGTTGCCTATCTCTTGCTCACTTGCCTTAAATGTTTCCTCGAGCATGTTTAAATGAGCCATGGCATGATGCAGAATCTGAAAGCAGTGGAGATACATTTTTTTAAAAGATTATTGAGAATATCGTATGCAGAGAAGAAAACAAATGGCGGGGTATTGACAACTGCATGTGACAAGATTACCCATGGAAACCACGAGGAAAAGACAAATGAAATGTATTAGGCATATCAAGAGGAGGAGTATAATATAGAAGATAGCCTCATGTGGGGAAAGTAGTATGCAAGACAAGCAAAGGAAGGAAGAGACAGTGATACGATAAATGCTTAACAAGCTGTACAAAAGTAATGCTTTGCTTGAGTTCGTTTGCTTGAGCTTCAACGCAAAGTCCTGTGTGTCGGATGAAGACATCCTGTTGTCCAACAACAGTGTAACGTCATACAGGACCTGAGGTTTGCGTGAGTATCCGTTGTCCCATGTCTGGCTTATTTGTGTGCAGACTGGTGGTTCCTCGCCGTACAGGCAGACACCCTCCGACTTCGGAGGAGACAACAAGTAATGATTTAGGTGATATTAGTCATCATCATGTGCTATGCAGATAAACATGAAAGATCTTGGTTCGCCATCTTAAACAATCACTAGAGTCTCGGACCAGGTCTATGTTCTTGTCTCGTATTATGCCATTTCGCCATGAAATCCAGATGTGTCTCTTTTTGTTTTCCCCTGCTCTTTCTCCTCTCACGTTTGCTACTTGTCACTAAATATTTTAAGTTTGTTTCTCCTCACAAAGTTCGCAAAAAATCTGGACTGTCTATATCTAATTTCGGTAATCAGTTTACGGGATTTATTTGTTTCTTGAACGATTGTCTCATTTGCGTTTCTGACCGTCCGTAGCTTTTTTTTTCATTTTACTCAGAAACCACATTTCCAATGTCACTAGATGTTTCTCAGCTTGTCTGCCTATTGTCTGTGTTTCACATGCATGCAACAATACAATATCTCACATGCATACAACAATGCAATGTTTCACATGCATACAACAATACACTGTTTACATGCGTACAACAGTACAGTATTTTACTTGCATACAACAATGCAATGTTTCACATGCTTACAACAACACAATGTTTCACATGCATGACAACAATACAATGTTTTACATGCATACAACATTACAATGTAACATGCACTTCATCAAAGTTTCAGATGACATAGAGCAGCAGAGAAACATCACTGAAAATGGTTGCCCCAGGCAAGACATAAGAAGCACATAATTTAAGAGTGTCATTATTTTTACTGTAGGTCAAAATAGTTTATTTATCTTTGTTGCATTCCTTCTGAAATTTCTCTTTTTATTTCAAATTTCTTACAGGACCTACCCTTTACTAAGTTGCCGCGCTTATGTCTCCTCATAACTTGCCAACAAAATGTTGACTGTCTAGGTCGAATTTATCTAATCAGTTTACGATTTTCATCTGTTTCTTTAAGGACCGTCACATTCATTTTTCTGTTTGTCCATTGTGTTGTTTGCAATGTTCCCCAGAAGGCACATTTCCACCGCCACAACATCTTTTTCAGTTGATCTTAAGTTTGTCCATGTTTCAAACGAATACAAATAGCATCAATTAAAATGGGAAATAAACAAGGAAATTATGAACACACAAAGCTGGGAGTAAGGCAGGGATGTGTTTTGTCTCTTTTCCCTCTACAGCGAAGTAATAATGAGAGAGATCAAAGAAAAGCCAGGAATAATATTCGGAGGTTATAATATAAATAATATACACAATGCAGATGGCACAGTATTGATGGCGGATAATGCAAAAGATGTACAACAACTGTTGGACATTGTAGTAACAGAAAGTGCAAAGAAAGGACTCTCCTTGAATATCAAGAAATCAGTAACAATGGTGATATCAAAGAAACAGGTAACACCCAAATGTAAAATAGAGATAGAAGGGAAAATTCTTCACCAAGTGGATAGTTTTAAATATCTAGGGACATTTATAACATCAGATGGAAGATGCACAACAGAGATTAAGAGCAGAATAGGGCAAGCAAAGGCTGCATTTCAGAAAATGAAGAATATCTTATGCAATATGTCAATATCATTGAATGTAAGAAAGAGAGTGCTAAGGTGCTATATAGAACCTGTTTTGCTGTATGGCTGTGAATCTTGGAATGTAAATGAACAAATTAGGAAGAGATTGGAAGCAACAGAGATGTGGTTCCTGAGACGAATGTTGCGAATTCCTTGGACTGCCAAAGTAACTAACAACGAATGTCTGAAAGAGGCTAATGAAACCAGAACATTATATACAACAATAAGAAAGAGGCAAACAACATGTTTTTGGTCCTGTGATGAGAAGAGAGGTATAGGAGAACATCGTGACAACTAGAAAGATCAAAGGGAAGAGAGGTAGAGGCAGACCAAGAGAAATGATGCTGGATGGATTGAGACGGTGGCATGGAGGAATATCAACGGTAGAGTTGATCCAAAAGACCAAAGACCAAGATTTGTGGAGAGTCATGAACACCTACGTCAGTCGGCATGGCACTTGATGATGATGAGGTTCTATTTAACACATCAACACATGGAGTTCGAGGGGGGAGGAGCGGGGGGGGGGGGCCGTGAGGAGCATTTTGCGTGATATTCATTGTTACAGGAATGGAGCATTATGGGACGACATTTTGCCGTGAATTTGGAACCGCGGCTAACTAACTAACTAACTAACTAACTAACTAACTAACTAACTAACTAACTAACTAACTAACTAACATTAACACATAATACATCACAGTGTTTTGTTGTTTATCTACAAACACGGACACATATTGTCGAGTGTCAGTCTCTGGTTATTGTCCTCCGGCCAACAAACACAATCAGTGAAGAAACGTTTTCCACTCCAAAAGGCGTACTGGGTACGTGGTGCTAGCTCCATATTGTCTAGAACAATCGGGACTTGATGGGTGACGTCACCAATATCACGCTTGCTGCCTTGTCTTCCCATAATATTTCCTGGACCCCATTTAGACTGGGTCCACTTGGAAGCCAAAGCCGTTAAAAAAAAAAAAACATCCCCTGCATCGAGAGAACAGAGTAGCCACACTTCTGCTTCTTCTGCGTTCTTCCGGAACATTTTGTTGGACGTAATTGCGTTGTGCCGTCTCCCTGGTCTAGGGGTTACACGACTTTCTCCGTAATCCTGTATCTCTCGTTAGTAACGTGACGTGAGCGAGAATCGGTAGCGGTTCTCTACGCGTCGGTAACTTACTGGGTATGCAGCCCAATGGCAAACTACTGAGCGTAATCTTGCCAAGAAATCAACAATCAACTGAAAGATGCTGATATCGACAGCGATGTCATGTGGAGGATATGCGAACAAAAGAACAAAAGAACCACACAAAAAAATTGCGTTGTGCCTGTTTACAGCAGAGCTGCGATATTTGCATCTTTCGACCAGACACATCCGACCTCTGCGAGTATTTGTTAACCGGGTTAACCACCCCGTTTGTTTCGTAGGACGGTAATCACACTATTTTTGGGTTATTCTTCCCAGGGACAACTAGCAACCTTGATGGGAAAAGACAACAGGATAAACAACTAGATGGCCTGACCACATAGCAAAGTTGAGATAAGAGAAGCGATACCAGACTGTGGTGATGAACAGGTCCCAAACCATGACCGCCTACGCATATCACTAATGCACATGATGAACAGGATAATACCTTAACAACAGATATTGAAGTAAGATAAATATAGATTTAAAAGATTATCACAAGGGGTGGGAGGAAAAAATTAAAGAATGGAAGATAAAGGGAGTGAAAAGGGGAGGATGAGGATAGGAAGAAGGGAAGGAGAGAGATAAATAAACGCATAAGTTAGACATACAGAAATAATTAAGATGATCACAGAGAATAGAAAAAGTTGAATCTGAACGGAAATGATAACGGAACTGGAAAATAAAATGAAATTAAAATGTCAGAAAATGCGCTCTTTTTACCGCTCAATCCACCATTTTTATTGACACTTACATTTCATCTTTATCGGTTCTCGTTTTATTTCCTTTCTCTTGTTGTCTCTGGCATCCTAAAGCTTCATCAATATACGCGTTTTTGTTAAATTAATCTACTCCCTCTCCTTATTAAACTATATTGATTCAGCGACACTCAATGTTTTGAAGAAAACATCCTATATATATATATATATATATATATATATATATATATATATATATATATATATATATATATATATATATATATATATATATATATATATATATATATATATATATATATATATATATATATATATATATATATGAGTGTGTTTGTGTGTGTGTTTGTGTGTCTTAATTGTTTCGTCGTTAAAGATTGGACAGAGAAATCGAAATCAGATGTCAAAAAGCTAGTGCACTTACATATCAACTATCACCCTTACTGAAACGTCCAAATATACCCATGTCCGCAAAACGACAGATAATAAACCACATATTCACACCAACCCTATGCTACTAATCTAAAACTTGCACTTTATCCAAATCACACTTTCACAAAATAAACACCTGCGAGATGAGATGCCTGAGGAGAGCTGCCAACTTAACAATCCGAGACCGAGTAAGAAATGCTGTTATCAGGCAGACAGTGGGATCAACACCTTGTGCCACATTTATTGAAAGACAGAAGATCAAGTGGTTTGGCCATGTCGTTAGAATGCAACACCAACAACTACCATCACTGGCCTTACATCAAAGATCATCTGCGACGAGACCAAGAGGACGTCCAAGAAGAACATGGATTGACGACATCAAAGACATTGTACAATCACCCGGAATGACACTATCCAGTGCCACCCACCGGGCGCTGGAGCGCAAATCATTCCTCCCCACGACGCTTGACGGCAGAAGTGGAAGATGATGATGATGATGATTTGTCTGTATCTCTCTGTGAGGTGTGTGTGTGTGTGTGTGTGTGTGTGTGTATGTATGTGTGTGTGTCGCGCACGTGATTGTGTGTGTGTGTGTGTGTGTGCGTGTGATTGTGTCTGTGTATTGGCAAGCGTGATTTTGCATTTGTGTGTATGTGTGTGCGCGCGTCTGTGTATAACGTATTGTCGGTGTATGCGTGCATGTGTGGATGTATATATGTTACTAGCTGACCCGGCCCGGCTTCGCCCAGTCCTTTATGGGGAGCATCTCATTTAATTCATATAAGTAGTCATATAAGTTCCCGTTCCCGTTACCGACTGTCTGTCGTCTGTCTGTCTGTCTGTCTGTCTGTCTGTCTGTCTGACCCGGCCCGTCTTCGCCCAGACCCTGATGGGGAGCATCTCATTTAATTCATATAAGTAGTCATATAAGTTCCCGTTCCGACTATCTATCTGTCTGTCTGACCCGGCCCGGCATCGCCCAACTCCTGGTGGGGAGCATCTCATTTAATTCATATAAGTAGTCATATAAGTTCCCGTTCCCGACTGTCTGTCTGTCTGTCTGTCTGTCTGTCTGTCTGTCTATCTATCTATCTGTCTGTCTGTCTGTCTGTCTGACCCGGCCCAGCCCATGGTGGAGAGCATCTCATTTAAATTATATAAGTAGTCATATAAGATCCCGTTCCCGACTATCTGTCTGACTGTCTGTCTGTCTTGGGTAAATGTAGGAGGGAGGAGGAAGAGGGAGGTGGAGGAGGGAAGAGGAGGGAGGAGGAGGGAGGAGACAGGAGGAGTAGGGAGGAATAGGAGGGAGGAGGAGGGATTAGGAGGAGGAGGGAGGAGTAGGGTGGAGGAGGAGGCGAGGAGGAGGGAGGAGGAAGAGGGAGGAGGAGGAGAATGAGGGAGGAGGAGAACGCAGGAGGAGAAGGGAGCAGGAGGAGGAGAGGGAGGAGGAGGGAGAGGGAGGAGGAGGGGAGGAGGAGGAGAGAGTAGGAGGAGGGAGGAGGCGGAGGGAGAAGGAAGAGGGAGGAGGAAGAGGGAGAAGGAGGAGAAGGAGGGGGGAGGAGGAGGAGGGGAGGAGGAGGAGGAGGGAGGACGAATGTGAAGGGAGGAGGAGGGAGGAGGTAGAGGGAGGAGGAGGAGGGAGGCGGAGAGAGGAGGAGGAGGGAGGAGGAGGAAGAGGAAGGAGGAGGAATGTGAAGGGAGGAGGGGGGAGGAGGTAGAGGGAGGAGGAGGGAGGGAGGAGGAGGTAGAGGGAGGAGGAGGGAGGAGGAGGAGGGAGGAGGCGGAGAGGAGGAGGAGGAAGGAGGAGGGGGAGGAGAGTGAGGAGGAGGGAGGAAGAAGGAGGAGGAGGGAGGAGGATGGTGAGGAGGAGGGAGGAGGATGGAGGGAGGAGGAGAGAGGAGGAGGAGGAAGAGGAGGGATGGGAGGAGGAGGGAGGAGGAGGAGGAATGTGAAGGGGAGGAGGAGGGAGGAGGTAGAGGGAGGAGGAGGAGAGTGAGGAGGAGGAGAGGGAGGAGGAGGAAGGAGGAGGGGAGGAGGGAGGAGGAGGAGGAGGAGGAAGAAGGAGGAGGAGGGAGAAGGAGGGATGAGGAGGAGGAGGAGGAAGAGGAAGAGGGAGGAGGAGGAAGTGAAGGGAGGAGGAGGTAGAGGGAGGAGGAGGGAGGAGGAGAAGGGAGGAGGAGGGATGAGGAGGAGGGAGGAGGAGGAAGAGGGAGGAGGAGGAATGTGATAGGGAGGGAGGAGGGAGGAGGAGGTGAGGAGGAATGTGAAGGGAGGAGGAGGGAGGAGGTAGAGGGAGGAGGAGGAGGAGGGAGGAGGAGGAGAGGGAGGAGGAGGAAGGAGCAGGGGGATGAGGGAGGAGGAGGGAGGAGGGAGGAAGAAGGAGGAGGAGGGAAAAGGAGGGAGGAGGAGGAAGAGGGAGGAGGAGGAATGTGAAGGGAGGAGGAGGGATAGGGAGGAGGGGAGGGGAAGAGGAAGAGGGTAGGAGGAAGAGTGGAGAGGAGGAGGGAGGAGGTAGAGGGAGGAGGAGGAGGGAGGAAAAGGGAGGAGGGAGGAGGAGAGAGGAGGTAGGAGGAGGAGGAAGAGGGAGGAGGAGGGAGGAGAAGGAAGGAGGAGGAAGAAGGAGGAGGAAGAAGGAGGAGGAGGATGGAGGAGGGAGAGGGAGGGAAGAGGGAGGAGGCGAGAGGCGGAAGAGGAAGGAGGAGGAAGAGGGAGGAGGAGGAAGACGGAGGAGGAGGATCGAGGGGGAGAGGGAGGAGGGGAAGAGGAAGAGGGTAGGAGGAGGAGGGGAGAGGAGGAGAAGAAGGGAGAAGGAGGGAGAAGGAGGAGGAGGGAGGAGGAGGGGAGAGGAGGAGGGAGGAGGCAGAGGGAGAAGAAGGAAGGAGGAGGAGGAAGGAGGGAGAGGAAGGAGGGAGAATGAGGAGGGGAGGAAGGAAAGGAGGTGGAAGAGGAGGAGGAGGGAGGAGGAAAGAGGTAGGGGGAGGAGGAGGTAGAGGGAGGAGGAGGAGGAAGGAAAGGGAGGAGGAAGAGGAGGAGAAGGAGGAGGAGGGTGGAGGGAGGAGGAGGAGGTAGGGAGGAGGTAGGAGGAGGAAGAGGGAAGAGGAGAAGAAGGAGAAGAGGAGGGAGGATGATGAGGGAGAAGGAGGCAGGAGGAGGAGGAGGGATGCAGGAGGAGGAGGAGGGATGAGGAGGGAGAGGGAGGAGGAGGGAAGATGAGGGAGGAGGCGGAGGGAGTAGGAGGGAGGAGGATGGAGGAGGAGGGGAGAGGAAGAGGGAGAAGAAGAGGGAGAAGAGGAGGTAGGAGGGAGAGGGATGAGAGGGAGAGGAAGAGGAGAAGGGTGGAGGGAGGAGGTAGAGGGAGGAGAAGAGAGGGAGGAGAGAGTTCGCCATTCCGAATTCATACTCGTCTAGTTCTTCCCTTCTACACGACTGTAGATACTTCCTTACACATAAAAAGATGAATTGTTATTGATATTGCCGTGGCATGGAGGAATATCAGCAGCAGAGTTGATCCAAAAAACCAAAGACTGAGATCTACGGAGAGCCATGAACGCCTACGCCAGCCGGCACGGCACTTGATGATGATGATTGCCGTGTGACGATTCTGTGTAGTCACGTCATTTTCTTCCCTTTCCCTAGCGTTTTGGTTCGGGGATTCTTTCATCATCATCATCATATATTTACGTACGTATTTTGGGAGGGGGAGGAGGGAGGAGGAGGAAGAAGAAAAAAAAACTATGACAGTTGACAGCTCTGGAATGAAAGGAAGGCGTGTAGAAAATTTCATCTCAATCGGATGGGCCGTTCGCGAACAAATAAAGGACATAACTATTTTACAATTGACATACATTACACTTTGTTTTCATTGATATAGATTACGTTTCTCGGGTAGTTTTATACATCTTTGAGTCTGGTGTTTGAACAAGTTGTCAGGTATATTAGTTTTTAAGAAGGAGACAGCCAGAGATATATACACAATCTGTCATCATGACGTGGAAGAGTGTCAGCCAACGGTTTGATACATTTTGTTGGAAAATTGCCAGGTGTGAAGTAGCATGATCTCCGATTGTATTTAAGGAGCAGTCAGTGGTTACGTGCTAGTTAGTGAGATGGTTTGATAAGACTTTAGTTAGGCGTTCCATTTGCGGCAGCCTCATGATTCTTTTTTCTAGCAGGAACGCGTCCGTAGACGACCCAAACTAACAAAGTGGTTGTTTTTGTTGTTGTGTTGTTGGTTGGTTGTTGTTGTTGGGTGTGGTGGTGGTGGTGGTTGTGGGGTGGGCTGGTGGTGTTGGTGGTGGTGGTGTTGTGGTTGGTCCTGGGTTGTTCTTTGTTGTTCAGGTTATGTATTGTCTTCCACTTATGCCGTTAGGCGTCGTTGGGAAAAGTACTCAGCGGATAATTTTCAGTTGCTTACTCTTTTACAAATTTGTGACTTCTGACAACGTGGACTATCCAACTGTTACAAGTTTGTGTTTACTGACAACATGGACTAAACAACTGTTACAAGTTTTGAGTTCTGATAAACGTGGTCTAGCCAACGTTACAAGTTTGTGCTTACTGACAACGTGACAACAAACTTACAAGTTTGTGTTTACTGACAACGTGGACTAACCAACTGTTACAAGTTTGTGTTTACTGACAACGTGGACTAACCAACTGTTACAAGTTTGTGTTTACTGACAACGTGGACTAACCAACTGTTACAAGTTTGTGTTTAACTGACAATGGACTAACCAAGTGTTACAAGTTTGTGTTTACTGACAACGTGGACTAGCCAACTGTTACAAGTTTGTGTTTACTGACAACGTGGACTATCCAACTGTTACAAGTTTGTGTTTACTGACAACGTGGACTATCCAACTGCTACAAGTTTGTGTTTACTGACAACGTGGACTAACCAACTGTTACAAGTTTGTGTTTACTGACAACGTGGACTATCCAACTCTTACAAGTTTGTGTTTACTGACAACGTGGACTAAACAACTGTTACAAGTTTTGGTTCTGACAACGTGGACTAACCAACTGTTACAAGTTTGTGTTTACTGACAACGTGGACTAAACAACTGTTACAAGTTTTGGTTCTGACAACGTGGTCTAACCAACTGTTACAAGTTTGTGTTTACTGACAACGTGGACTAACCAACTGTTAAAAGTTTGTGTTTACTGACACGTGGAACTAACCAACTGTTACAAGTTTGTGTTTACTGACAACGTGGACTAACCAACTGTTACAAGTTGTGTTTACTGACAAACGGGATAACCAAACTGTACCAAGTTTGTATTTACTGACAATGTGGACTAGCCAACGGTTACAAGTTTGTGTTTACTGACAACGTGGACTAGCCAACGGTTACAAGTTTGTGTTTACTGACAATGTGGACTAGCCAACGGTTAAAAGTTTGTGTTTACTGACAACGTGGACTAACCAACTGTTACAAGTTTGTGTTTACTGACAACGTGGACTAACCAACTGTTACAAGTTTGTGTTTAGTGACAGCATGGACTATCCAACGGTTACACGTGTGTGTTTACTGACTACGTGGACTAGCCAACTGTTACAAGTTTGCGTTTACTGACAACGTGGACTAAACCAACTGTTACAAGTTTGTGTTTACTGACAACGTGGACTAACCAACTGTTACAAGTTTGTGTTTACTGACAATGTGGACTAGCCAACGGTTACAAGTTTGTGTTTACTGACAACGTGGACTAGCCAACGGTTACAAGTTTGTGTATATTGACAACGTGGACTAGCCAACTGTTACAAGTTTGTGTTTACTGACAACAGTGACTACCCAAATGTTACAAGTTTGAATAATGAAGACACAAACCATAAATTGTACGATTTATTGCCTGGCATATTTCGCTGCATATCATCAGGTACATACTGCGGCAGAGTAGAGTAGAATAACTAGATCGTCATTCAAGCTGACATATACACATGATCGCGCAGTAATTACCATGGCAATTTTATATTAACTACCATGTCTTTATGTTTGTTTGTGTCTTCGTTATTCAAATTCACTACGGGAAAACATTGTTTTGATGTAACAAGTTTGTGTTTACTGACAACAGTGACTACCCAACTGTTACAAGTTTGTGTTTACTGACACCAGGAACTAACCAACTGTTACAAGTTTGTGTTTACTGCACTAACCAACTGTTAAAAGTTTGTGTTTACTGACACCAGGAACTAACCAACTGTTACATGTTTGTGTTTACTGACAACAGGAACTACCCAACTGTTACAAATGTGTGTTTTTGTCAAGAAGTGATTCACACAACATTACCGTTTTGTATTTACGACAACAAGGACTAATCCAACTGTTAAAGTTGTATTTCACTGAACAAAACGTTGAGGGTATCTAACAGTTACAAGTTTGTATTTACTAGATTTATTAACTAAAGTACTATTAGAAGTACGCATTTACCGAATTTCTGATAACATTGTCTACACATTGCTTGTACAACAACAGTTACACGAGTTCCTACTAAGCATCGTTGTAAGTCTGTATTTATTGAACACATGGACTTCTTGTCTATTGCAAGTGTGCATTTACTGACGGTAAGGAATACACCACAAGTCTGTATTTACCGTATTTACTGACAACATTAAGTTCACACCTTCTACAAGAGTGTCACATTTCTGCTGACAGATAGAAGTGGTTGTGGTTGTGTCTAATGTATGTCAGTGTGAATATTGTGCCGTACAACTGATCAACAACTATGAGTCACTTGAGAACACCGGTTTGCGCACACACAAATCTTTATTACGGATGAATATACATGATGAATACGCATCCTTCCCAGGAACATTCATAAAAACAGGCAAATCCATTAGTTCCACCCGAACACAATACTGCCTTCTACCAGCCGTGTAAAGTAACCTGCTACGTAGGACTCTCCCCAGTGTCCAATCGTAACCAACTGAGTCTATATCCTTGGATCAAATTTTCTCCCACTCAGTAATGCATCCAGGCGAAGTTTTCTTAACTTCTCCAAACTGCCAGTTTTCCTGGCTAAGTTCCTGACTGATTTTCCAAAATTCTCCAATATTCCGAGACCGATAAATGTCTCCTGTTTTTATATTGACCTCAGGGACCCCCCTAGAGACTCCATTTAACCCCTGATCCTAATTCCCATGGAAATAGATTTCTGGGTTTTCCCTTTGTTTTATCCCCTCTCTAGCACTTTCATCTCTGTCCATGATTAACTCAAACTGACATGTACGTGCTACAAGAATCCACTGTATTGGGACTCTCCCATTGTTTTGGGACTTCTTAATCAACCTCTCGGACCCCACATCCGCCTTACTCTCATTTTCACACCTGTTACCTTGCATGTTATTGGAAGACATGAATTGGAGAACTTAGTGACGACTAGCAAGATCGAAGGGAGGAGATCAAGGGGAAGACCGAGAAGTAAATACCTGGATGGCTTGACCACGGGGTATAGTCGAGACAGGAACACAGAGCTGATCCACGACTCTGGTGATCGAGTGAGATGGCAGAACATGACCGCCCACGCTTATCGGCATGGCACATGATGGACCTTGCATTGTTCTTTCCAGATACTTAACCCCTACATCTGCCCTACCTTGGCGTTTATCGCGCATGTTAAAAAGAGTATACATGTAGAAAATTAGTTATTCACCATTAACTGCAAATCTTTAACAAGTGTTGATTTACTGACAACATTAAGTGCATATCTTTTACAATAGAATTTATTTATTGACACAATTGCAAATCTTTGACAAGTCTGTATTTACTGACAATATTAAGTGGATATCGTTTACAATATTCTGTATTTACTGCCAACATTAAGTGCATATCGTTTACAATTGTCTGTATTTATTGACAACAGTAATTTGCAATTCTTTAACAAGTCTGTATTTACTGTCAACATTAAGTACATCTTGTATAAGTCTGTACACATTACAACACCGAGTACACATTCAAGACTGCTTATCCTAGATACAAAGTGTGAGTACTGAAATGCATACATTACTAGGAAACCCTTGAGGTCACTGAAACAATGTACTCGAAAATATGTTAACGAAGGTTATAAATTAAAGTTAAGAGCATGGATTTCATTTTATTTCATGTGGCTCGGTCTCTTTCAGGGGAATGACAAGCCGCCTGCCCAGAGCATCACACACAAAGCTCCAGCTAAGCTCCATCGATGATCCGCCCTGGTTGCCTGACAAAGTCGCGCTTGTGGTCAGATCAACCCAGTCCAACAACCAACCCACAACATTCAGATATCGAGACTGACAAAGTGATATTTTTACTATTAAGACCCCCCCCCCCCCCCAATCTCTCTCACTCTCCTTCCATCCCTCTCCCCCATAGTTTTTATTTTCCTCGGACCATCAGCATTAATCAACCCTATGATCTCTACTTCGTTCCTCTACTTCTATGAGATTCCATTAATACACGTGTATTTATTTTCTCGAATTACAATTGTGCGTCATCTTCGACAGACAGAAATCCTGTCCTTATCCAGGATTAGAAAGAACTCTGGTCTTGTGATTGAGAGGAAGGTACCCTACCCGCCCTACCACTCGGTCGTCATTTTTTGAGTTATGCAGACATAAGATTAAATACTGATTACATTATGTAGGTTGTTCTGCTCATGGATATGTATGTGTACAATCACACCAAGCTCCTGTCACAATTTGAAATTATACTTGAAAATAAATGTAATTAGCCATGATGATGTATGATGATGATGATGATGATGATGTGATGATGATGATGATGTATGATGATGATGATGTATGATGATGATGATGATGATGATGATGATGATGATGATGATGATGATGGTGATGACGATGATGATGATGATGATGATATTGATGATTTCTACATGTCTGGCCACAAGGGGTTTATCAACATATTGGAATATCCTTTGTCTATAGGAATTGATTCTGAAACTATTCAACTGAGTCTATAATACACCCAATAAATAAATTAATACTTAGGTCTATCTCCCAAAACGTAAATATACATTAACAACAATCATCTGCTAGACGAATAATAATATTATACATAGAATGGTTTTCTTCATACAAGAAGAAACTATGAAACACCACACAAGACACATACTTTAATTTATGGCAGACCACATTGACCCCTCTAATTTGATTTATTCCACTACACTTTTCTGCTCCTAAATACCCCCGTGTCCTTTCGATAATGATAACCGAGCACATAGCTTCGGACCCACTCACGCATGCTATATTCGTCTTTATGAATCCAGTCATCTCGTTAGCAAACGCGAGCCAGCATTATGAGGCATTAGGGTTCAACCCTTCCCAGAAAGCAACTGGCCAGAGCCCGGCGTACAGAGTCGCATTAAACGGAGTTTGGCGGTAACTCCAGAATAATCCAGGCCATATCTGAGCAGTAATGACAAGATGGGCGCGTGATCATGAAAAACTGCTATAGAGATATTGATATTGAAGAGTAAGGCCAACGACACCCCAAGGAAATCAGTTATTCTGGTCAAGTTAGCGGAGGCCGCGGGCTGTCAGCCATAACGTCGGGTGAAGATTTTCATATTAGGGAAAACAGATAACAAACAGTTGTTCACTTTCAATGGGAAAAACTCTTCCCCCATTCTCACTGTTATTTTTGTTAAAAGAAGGAACTTTGCTGTTGCTACGCCGGACATTTTGTAATTCTTTGTCGGTAGAGCTTTATCATAAAACAGGTTTAGTTCTCAGTATAAGAATGCACTGTTGATAACAGGGAAAACAGATAACAAACAGTTGTTCACATTCAATGGGAAAAACTCTCTTTCTCTCCTCCCCCATTCCCTAATCCCACTGTTATTCTTGTTAACAGACGGCACTTTGCTGTTACTGGGCAGACATTTTGTAATTCTTTGCCGGTAGAACTTTAGTTCTCATGTTGACTATATACGGTAGATAGATCTCAATTTAAACTGGGTAATGGTAAAAAGAAGTAAATGGTTACTAGCTGTGTACTATCAACCGAATCCCACAAATGTGTCACATAAATATGTATAGTCATTTTAATGGTTTGAACTGTTGCAACATTAAGATGGATCTACTGGCCACATCTTTCAAGAGGCACGTGATGTTTCGATGTTAATGTCTAAACGTAGAGTTGAGTCAAGAACCGACATCACAGCTCTCGGAACATATGTGCTGCATCCTCATCCTGAACAACCAGCGAAGAGTTTTTATATTAATGGTGCCATCTGCAATCTGAATATATATCCATCTGACCTATTCTCGGAGAAGTGAGTGTCGGCCAGATCGTCCCCTCATTCTCTGTCGCACCATTCTCTCTAAGCCTTGATGATGTCTCTGTTCTTTCATATTTTACACATGATCCCAATGGGCCCTGACTACATCTGATTTATCGTGCACCTAAAGCCCACCCAGGGTGCAGATGCAGGCAATTTGTCCATCTGCGCTTATTTCTCAACACACCAACATGTCCTGCTATCTTAGATTTTTTTTTTTAATTCACACTTGACACTCTGCACGAAGTATACCGGTCTTCACCCTGCTCAACTTGCTCTGTGAGTTCGTTACAATCACGACATGTATGTGCTGTTCATCCTCCAGTCAGAGGAACACCGCCGTGACTGCCTCCACCTCCATTCTTAGACTAGATGGTCTGGTATCATATGACAGGCTCTCCTACACTAAACACTGTCCATTAAAAAAGTCGCTTAAAAGTCGACAGGGTCGACTTCATTGTACCGGGTTTAATCCCATATGGCTCGGTCTCTTTCCGCAGCACGGAAAGCGTCGCACAAAGCACGAACTCCGTAGCTTTTAGCGACGACCCACAGGAGTCTCCGAAACATTTAACTCGTACATCAAAGGACGCGGCCCGGAATCGAACCCACAACCTTCGGAGCACGATTCAAACGCTTGACCACTTCGCCACAGTCTGTCCATTAACCTTTGCTATGAAACGCAAGCATTTCATTTGCCTCTTAGCACACTGCCATCCGTGTAAATGATTACATCACCTGGGCGCGAATTGTCGTGTATCAATTGTTGCACCTCCCATTCAGTCTGCTGGGGAATTCATTCATACACAACCGAATCCAATGTTAACTGAAAACAACAAAAATATAAAAGATATGCATTATAAAGGCATGGG
The DNA here is from genome assembly GCA_014155875.1 of Cepaea nemoralis. NCBI lineage: Eukaryota > Metazoa > Mollusca > Gastropoda > Stylommatophora > Helicidae > Cepaea > Cepaea nemoralis. Next base: position 410,635 of record JACEFZ010021569.1, on the reverse strand, counting down.
GGAAAACGCAAACATCAATACTACATAAGTCATTAGAATTAATGAATGATGTGGCAATTTTTATTAGTATTGTGGAACATAATAGAGAAGTGCAGAGAATTTAATGTAAACCTATTCTCATGTTTTGTGGATAATTCAAAGGCGTTTGACTGTGTACGACATCAGAAACTTTGGGAAATCATGAGGTATATGGGCTTTCCATCACATGCAATACAACTCATAAGAGTGCTCTATCTTGACCAACAAGCAACGTTTAGAATAGATGGCGAGACATCAGATTGGTTTGACATCAAGTAAGGAGTCCGTCAGGGATGTGTGCTGTCCCCCTATTGGTTTAACATGTACGCCGAAAATATAATGAGAAATGTAAGAGCTAGCTATATGATGCCCTAACTATCGGTGGTCATGACATACCAGAGATTAGGTATGCTGATGATACAGTATTGCTATCAACAACACAGAATGGTATAGAAAACCTAACTGCCTCAACCCAATTGAATAGTGAAAATAACAACTTATGTCTTAACATAGCAAAAACAAAGATAATGCATACAGATAAAACTACTATGGAGAAAGAATTATATGTTAATTAGGAAAAATTGGAGGTGGTGGAAAATTTTGAATATCTTGGGTCATTGATTACAGACAAAGGTGACACAATGAAAGAAATTAAACGACGACTATCAATTGCTCTTCAAAGACTAAATCAACTGAAAAAATTATGGAGTGGGACAGACAGAACTACAAAAATTAGATTTTTAAGAGCATGCATCTTTCCCATTGCAACATACGCCTGTGAGACCTGGACACTTACTAAACAAGCTGAACAGCGCATAAATGCCTTTGAATATAAATGTTATAGACGAGTTCTAAGAATATCTTGGGTAAAGAAAAGAACAAATGCATCCATACTTCAAGAGCTGAATATTGAAGAAGGCTGGCTATTAAAGACGATAAAACAAAGAAAATTGAAATATTTTGGTCACTTGAAATGTCACGAAAGTTTGGAGAGAACAATAATGGAGGGGTACTATATGCCTGGGAAGAGAAGGAAGAGGAAGGCCAAAGAGAAGATGGGTGCAGGATGTGGCGGATGATCTCCAGATGGGTGTATCGGACGCGGGACATCTTGCTTATGATCGAGAGGTTTTCCTGAAGGTTGTTATGGGAGCGAGGTTCTGCAAAGGACATGCTACTGAATGAATGAATGAATGAATGAATGAATTAATTAATTAATTAATTGGGAACATACTGATCTACAAAAAGGGGACTGGATGTTATACTAGGGTTTATTATTATTATTATTATTATTATTATTATTATTATTATTATTATTATTATTATTATTATTATTATTATTATTATTATTATTAAAGGGGAAGGTAATCTGTACTGAGATAGTAATTGGCAAATAATTTGCGATTATAAGTATAGAGATTGATGATGTATTTGACTTCTTGTAGAAGATTGTGACACAGCTGAGCTGCGGAGTAAGCTAAACTTGTTTTGTATAGTATATCCTAATCTTCCGGGTGTGTAATATATTTAGTCGTTTACTGAGCCTTCCATTATATTTAAACATTGGCCACGTGTAATTTGGGCCATTCTTATGTAGGATTTTGTGAATTAGTTGGCCTTGTTGAAAAGTAGATCTTTGCGGAGTGGTAGTAACCGTAGTCGTTTATGTAGGCTATGATTATCAGTTACGTGTTTACTATAAATTAAATACATAGCCCGTTTCTTGAGTTGGTAAAGACGCTTGATGATTAAATTGGAACAGCCGTCCCAGATTGTAGAACAGTAGTCAAAATGTGTCTGCATATAAGAAGTATAGAATATCTTCCTTGTGTCTTCAGCAAGGAATTTTTTTATTTTGGCCAGCTGGTAGACTGTTTTCCTGTTTGTTTAACGAGCGCTTGAAACAGGAATTAAAGGTTAGGTATCTATCAATGATGAAGCCTAATACTTTGCGCTCACGCACACTTTCTACTGGCATGTTATCGATGTGAAATAATTTAGACAGACAGGCAGGCAGGCAGGCAGGCAGGCAAGCAGTCAGTCAAACAGACAGACAGACAGACAGACAGACAGAAAGACAGACAGACAGACAGACAGACAGACAGACAGACAGACAGACAGACAGACAGACAGACAGACAGACAGACAGACAGACAGACAGACAGACATGACAGCGTCATCATCATCATCATCATCATTATAATCATCATCATCATTATCTTCATTACTATTATCAGCTTCATCCTCATCTTCTTCATTCTATCATCAGCATCATCATCATCATCATCATTATTTTCATTACTATCATTGCTATGCTGTTTCCCTCTAATATTATGCTCGTCGTCTAGTAAACAACATTGCAGCTCAACAGGAGCCAGAATAAATATTAACGAAATGAGTTCATCAACGCTGGCGTTCCTCGTCAAATATATCTTTATTGGTGGCAATCGTTCGTACAATATAACAACGTCACAGTTCCCATGTTAATGGGAGGGCCGGTGAAAGATAATTAATAATCATTTGTAAATATTTAATGTTGACTGTAGAGTCCGATTCCATCCTTCTACTTTCATCAATGACGAGTAAATTTCATACGGTCCATCGTTCTGCAAACTGCATTACGTCCATGATTCCAACAGTGTTACTTACGCCGAGCTATGTGTGTGTTGACGCCATGACCTCTATTTGACAAACGACAGGCAAGTTCTGATGCAGTATGCTTTCCTCACTTTCTCTGTGTTAAATCTTCATCTTCCGATCGTTCTCCGTAGTTTAGTTTAGTTTAGGTTAGTCGTTAGATCAACATCACGGCACCCGGTTTAACCCATTTTTTCCTCCTAACTCAACCCTGAGTCTGGAAAACTCAGCTCAATGCACGAACTCCGTTGCATCGGCGAGGATCCTGAAATACCTTGGGTAGATTTTTAACTCGAAATTTTGCCCGTTTGTTCTCCTTAATGCAGACTATGCCCCTTTCCCTTATCTTCCTAGAGTACTAGATGGCATGTTCGCTATGTCTTTCTGCTGGATATTTGCGTTCATATTTCAGTGTTATTATTTATCCGACCCACTCCATGATCATCCCAAAACCTAACTAACTTTAGTGACGTAGTACGCAGTGACGTCATCTAACAACTTGCGTTTTATGCCGCTCCTTGGTGAACTCTTCTTGTTCTGTTTGCCACAATTTCCGTATCTTGTTCTAAATCACTGTCCCTTGCCTCCAACGCTACATGGCAATCATCAGCATCATCATTAACATCATCATCATCATCATCATCATCATCATCGTCGTCATCTTAATTACTATCATCATCTTCATTATCATCAAGATCATCAACACTGTCTCCATCATCATCATTATTATCATCATTAGCATCATAATGATTATCATCATTATCATTATTATCATTATTATCAGCATCATCAATATAATAATCCTTATCATCATCATTACTATCATCATCAATACTATCATCATCATCATCATCATCGTCATCATCATCATCATCATCATCATCATCATTACTCTCATTATCATATTCACCAGATCCCCAAAATGCAGAACAATAACAATATAAAAGTTATGCATTATAAAGGCATGGGGAACATGCAAAAATCACTACGACATAACTCATTTATAAAATTATTGAATAATGCGGCAATTGTTATTAGCTATGGGGTACTTATTGGTCTACAAAAGACTAGATGTTATACTATGTTGTTGTTGTTGTTGTTGTTGTTGTTGTTGTTGTTGTTGTTGTTGTTGTTGTTGTTGTTAAGGGTGAAGGTAATATGTACTGAGATTGTGTTCGAATAATTTGAGCCACCGAGGTCATCAGATCTGTTGAGGTTCTGAATTTCGCGTACGTACAAGTACAACCACTTGCAGATGAGCCGATTTAGACACCTAAGTCTTATCAATTGCCTTTCCTCACTTCAATTTACGCGATGACTCATTGATTCACTCCTTCCCCCTTGCTTTGTCTCCCCTCACTTGTCACTCAACTTTACACAACACCCCCCAAAAAATAGATGCAAGAAACACAAAACAATAAAAAAAAATTATAACTTTGAAAAGCGGAGCAAATGAGAAGGGGGAGCGAAACAAGACACAGTAAAGAAGATGGTGAAAGTGTTAAATTAAAATCGAAGCGAAACAAAACGACTCTTTCCAGTTTAAAGCTCCCAGTCGTCGTTAAATGACAGATGCCAGACGCAGGCCGCGTTGAAGTTAACGCTTGTGTCGAAGGTTTGCGGCCCATGCTGGGTCGGCAAAATAGTGTTCTCCGTTGAATAAACTGAACATGAATTAGAGGGATCAGTTTGTAGACACTAAACGTGTGTCTCTAGTTAGTTTCTGCGTGTGTATGTTCTTTACTGTTGACCGTTTTGTTGTTTTTTGGTTTATGTTTGAGGCTACGCAGGAGGGTATATAAATGACAGGGACCGTGAGATGTCTGTCTGTCTGTCTGCTTATCTACCTCACTTCTTAATTGTCTATCTATCTATCTATCTATCTATCTATCTATCTATCTATCTATCTATCTATCTATCTATCTATATCTATCTATATATCTATCTATCTATCTATATATCTATCTGTCTGTCTGTCTGTCTGTCTGTCTGTCTGTCTGTCAGGGCAGAATATCAGACGGGTCTAGGTGCCCATATCTTAACCCTTTGAGAATAAAGTTCGTTTGTTCTTTCGTCTTTCCGTCTGGTCGGCAACCAGTCTGTCGTCCGTCCACCCAGCCACCAATCCGTCGTCTGTCCGCCTGTCTGTCCCTCTGTCTATGTGTTTGTCTTTCCGTCTATCTATGTAACTGTATGCCTGTCTGTCTAACAGTCTTTCTGTCTGCAACATGGCCTGTCCTTCCGTCCGTGGCTATGTCAGTCAGTCAGTCAGTCCGCCTGTCTGTCTAACAGTCTTTCTGTCTGCAACATGGCCTGTCCTTCCGTCCGTGGCTATGTCTGTCAATCAGTCAGTCCGCCTGTCTGTCTAACAGTCTTTCTGTCTGCAACATGGCCTGTCCTTCCGTCCGTGGCTATGTCCGTCAGTCAGTCTCTATTTGCCTTTTTACCGACGCTGATCCAGTTAACGTACGAGTAAGACACACTGATGAACAACGTCACTGTTGTTGTGTCTCATGTGTGTGTGTGTGTGTGTGTGTGTGTGTGTTTGCTTGTTTGTTTGTTTGTTTGTTTGTTTGTTTGTTTGTGTGTTTTAGGAATTGTATGAACGAATGAGCGAACTTTATTTTCAAAAGATTTAGAAATGGACACGCGGGCCCATCAATTATTCGTTGCTTCTTATCTCCGCTAAAAATACATTATTTCATCAATTATATCACTTACGGGGCTAAACTTAACAACAGATAGCAGAGATATAATCGCTTATGCATATACCAGAGGCATATTCGTGTATTTACAGATCATGGGTATAATTTGTACACAAATCACGTGAATAAACACTTATGCATTAACCAGAGGTATAATCACTTATACAGAGACCAGAGGTATAATCACTTAGACACAGACCACGGTTATAATCACTTATACAGAGACCATAGGTATAATCACTTATAAACAGATCAGGGGTATAATTAGTTACACATATCTCGGATATAAACTGTATATGTGGCTGTGTATTCGTGTGTGTGTGTGTTTGTGTGTATGTGTGTGTGTGTGTTTGTGTGTATGTGTGTGTGAGTGTGTGTTTGTGTGTATGTGTGTGTGAGCGTGTTTGTGTGTATGTGTGTGTGTGTTTGTGTGTGTGTTTGTGTGTATGTGTGTGTGTGAGAGAGAGAGAGAGAGAGAGAGAGAGAGAGAGAGAGAGAGAGAGAGAGAGAGAGACTATTTCTGATCCTTCGTGTCTCTGTGTCTTTGTCTGTGACTTTATTTCTGTTTTTCCGTGTCTCTGTGTCTGTGGCTCTATTTCTGAGTATCTATGTTTCCGAAATGTTAATATCATCGAGACCTCCTAATTGTCACCCTTGTCCAAAATGTTATTATGGGAATAAAGCCTAAGTGTTAAAAATAAATAGCAGTAAACGTCAACCTTGAAAATAAAACAAAGAATATATCCATAATAGTAACACGGCCAAAGCGTTCATGGACGAGATCATTCATTTAGAAAACTTCATCGAAGAGAAACTGCAACACACGGCAACGTTAGAAGAAGTCACACGATCGGATCATAACTCATATCATCAGTACCTTAATTCTTCTCACACGGTGTCGATCAAACAATAATGACATCGTAAAAGCCTCGGTATATTCACACAGTCATCAGAAACCATGTTAGTTCCGCTAATATAATCATGCCGCCACCAATATTCTCTTTGGCTTCTGGAATTCCACTCCATATTTCCAGATTTAAAGGGAGATTACTATTATTTGCAATTTCTGGGAAAACAATAGAGCGTGGAAACTGAAGAATGAAACATACGCCTTAACGGGCAAAACGATTTCTCTGGGGAGTCCGACATCATGTGATAATTTCTGATATGGCACTGTTTTCACGCCGCGAGTCTCCAGGGGAGGTTGGCCCGAACACGAATAAACCGAGATATTATTACGTCGTTGCCTGGTAGTTATCCCCCTTGAGAGCTTTGTGTCATTATAATTCCAGATTTATGACTGCAATAGAGACTGTAGTTTTATGGCCATCGGTGGAACTTCAACTGTGAATATGCTCGCCAGCGAGGTTATGGCCATTATTGCTGTTATTGTTATTATTATCGCTTGGATTTTCTTTAGTTTGTTTCGTTTGTTAGTTTGAATTTTTTGTTTTGTTTTCTTTTCTTTTAATTTGAGTCGTAATTTCTTAGAATGTTCTTGGGTTTCTGTCTGTGGATATGTGTGTGTGCTGTGTGTGTGTGTGTGTGTGTGTGTGTGTGTGTGTGTGTGGGGGTGGGTGAGTGGGTGTGGGTGTGAGTGTGTGTGTTTCTCTCTGTAGGTCTATAAGCATCATTGTATCTGTGTTCTTATATCGGACCATGTAAATGTGCCTTTGTCTCTATATTTGCTACTTTTTATCTCTGTGTGCCTATGTTTGTCTCTGTGTATGTTTGTCTGTGTCTCTGCGTATGTGATTGTGTGTCTTTGTCTCTGCGTATGAATGTCTGCGTCTTAGTCTCCATGTCTGTGTCACTGATTCTGTGTCAGTGACTATGTTTCTCCGTGGCTGTTTCTCTGTGTCTTTGAGTATGTGTTGGTGTATGTGGCTCTGTGAGTCTAAGTATGTGTGCCAATATGTCTATGTTTCTTTCATTATGTGTCTGCGCGTTCTGCGTCTCTGTGTAGGCGTCTGCGAGCCTGTGTTTGTGTACCTGTGTCTTCGTGTCTGTTTCCGTGTCTCTGTTTATGTATTCCTGTATCTCTGTAACATTATAATGAAAATGTCGATGTGGCAGACACACTTTGGGAACATTATGATCAGATAAACATCAAAGTCGTTACGGTTCCGCACGTCTATCGGTTTCGTATGATGATGATATGGTGATGAGGATGATGATGATGATGACGATGAGGAGGAGGATGATGATGATGTTGATGATGATGATGATAATGATGATGATGATGATGATGATGATGATGGTGGTGATGATGATGATGATGATGATGATGATGATGATGATGATGATGATGATGATGATGATGATGATGATGATGATGATGATGATGATGATGATTTGATGATGAGTTCATGTCTCTTCACAAATCTTGGTCTTTGTGTTCTGGATCAACTCTGCTGATGATATTGTTCCATGCCACCGGCTCAGTCCATCCAACGTAATTTCTCTTGGACGGCTCTTGCCTCTCTTTAAATTGATCTTTCCAGTCGTCACGGTGTTCTCTAATGCCTCTCTCCTCATCACATGACCAAAGAAAGCTGTTTGTCTCATTCTTATTGTTGAACATAATGTTCTAGTTTCATTAGCCTCTTTCAGGCAGTCGTTGCTAGATAACACTTAAATAATAAGTCACACATATGCACTCATCTTCATTGGCAGTTTGCCGTCTTGACAGACGATAGTTTGTTACATTGTGCTTCAAAAATGCATAATAACTACAACCCATGGAGGTAGCTTGCTTGCTTGCTTGTGTTCGTTGGCTTTAGCTCCAAGGCAAAGTCCTGTATGTCGGATGAAGGCATCCTGTTGTCCAACATCAGTGTGATGTCATACAGGACCTGAGGTTTGCGTGAGTATCCGTTGTCCCATGTCTGGCTTATTGGTGTGCAGACTGGTGGTTCCTCGCCGTACAGGCAGACACTCCGACTTCGGAGGAATCGGCGATCCTACTGACTTTAGCCAGGACCCCGAAGGGACCTGTTGCCCAGGACGCTCGACGAGGACGCGTCAATAGGTCTTGGCCAGTATATAATGGAGGTAGCGAATGTGACTGATAAGGCCAATTCGCGTTGTACATGTTCTTTCACAGAGAATGCATGTGAACACGTGGTCATTTCCACCATCATGCACCATCTTACGTCTCGCACGCTCGGTGTGTGACTTATCTGCAATCATTTTCTCCTTTGTCTTTATTCCACTTCTGATATTTGCCCTCCATGCAGCACGTTCAGCGGCGATTTGCTCCCAGTGTGCATTATCAATGCCTGTATCAATCATTTCCCGCTTACACACATCATTGTATTGTAGTAGAGGCCGACCCTGAGATCTCTTACCCATCTGTAATTCTCCAAAAAAGATGTCCTTTGGTATTCTACCATCATCCACCCTCCTATCGTTTCCTATCCATCTAAGTCTACGAAGACTGAGCATGGAGCAAACCATCACACAACCTGATCTTTCCAATACTTCAGTATTTGTGATTTTGTCTTGCCACTTAATACCAATTATTCTTCGCAGACACCGCATATGAAAGCTGTTTAAACGTTTCGCTTGGTGTGAGTAAGTTGACCAGGCTTCACTGCCATAAAGAAGAGTACTAAGGATACAAGCTTAATAGACAAGGACTTTAGTTTTGGCAGTAAGCTTCCTGTTCTCCCAGACTCTTTTTGTTAACCTGTTAATTGTTGTTGCTGCCTTACCAATCCGGATGTTGATTCCTTGATCTAGGGATAATTTGCTATTTACCTCTGATCTTAGATTTTTAAAATGGTCTACTATCTCCAGTTCGGCGTCGTCAATAAAGATTTATGGTACCCCATGTGCATCTTGTGACATAATCTGTGTCTTCTTTTTGCTAATTGTTAAACCAAATTCAGAACAAGCTTTGGAGAATGCAGATAGAAGACGTTGTAATTCTTCCTCAGAGTGGGTAGCAATTGCAGCATCATCTGCAAAAAGCAACTCTCTGATCAGTACCCTCCTAATTTTGGTCTTGGCCTTCAATCTCTGAGCATTGTAGAGGCCGCCATCTGAGCGTGAGTGAATGTATATACCACCATCCTGATTACGAAAGGCATATTTCAGTAGAAAGTGAAAAGTATATTCCAAAACGTGTGGGAGCTAGTACACAACCTTGCTGAACTCCACTCTTGATTTAAAACTCTTCTGAAGTTTCACCATCACACTTGATTATACCCTTCATGCCTGTGTGGAAAGACTCCACAATGGACAGAAGAGTTGGTGGGCAGTCAATCTTCTTTAGTGCCTTGAACTGACCAAATCAAATGCCTTTGTGAGGTCGATGAAGGCAATAAACAGTGGTTGATTCTGTTCACGGCATTTTTCTTACATTTGTAGCAATGATAATATCAAATCAATGGTAGACCGGTTCTGTCGGAAGCCACACTGTGATTCGGGGTAGACTTGATCTCACAGGACTTGAAGTCTGCTCAGAAGAATTCTGGCAAATACTTTCCCAACAATACACAAAAGTGAGATACTCCTATTGTTGACACAGTCGCTCCAATCGCCCCTGTCCGTGTACAAGTTATGATGCTTGAGTCTTTGAAATCCTGTGGGACTTGTCTTTCTCGCCAGCATAGCTCTATTAGCTGGTAGATCTGTAGAGTGAGTGTGTCTTGACCACTCCTGGTAACCTCTATTGGAATCCCATCCTTACCAGGAGCCTTGCCAGATGCGAGTTCATTTATTGCACACTTACCTTCTGTTATGGTGGGTGTAGCATACGTGTGTTTACGTCAAAGTGAGGTGAATGTACGAGCTAAGAATCCTATAGTATAATGAGGTTACACGGGTCAGATAAGAAATATGCTGATGTTGGGTCAGAAAGGTGGAGTAAGGAATCCCAAATCAATGGCTTGCCCCAAATAAAATGGAGGGGTATATCACGGAGATGTCAGTATGAGTAACCAGGGCACAGAGAAAATGTGATAGTAGACTAAGAGACTACCCCCCCCCCCCCCCCCCAGAAATGTAATGTTGGAGAAATTTAGAATGGGGTCATGGGGTTAAATGGTGTTTCTTGGGAGGTCCGGGAGAAGTGAATAAAGACACGAGTCTGGACAAATGATGATCAAGGGAGTTTGGGCTAAGTGAGGGAAGCCAGCCAGGACAGTGGCAGTCAGGAGTTGATTCGGAAGCTAAGTGAGGAAAACTTAGCCAGAGCAGTCAATCTGAGGCTTAGCGAGTTCTTCAGCGTGTGGGCTACGTTAAAGAAACTAGCCAGTTATTCGGTGTCTGGGCTGAGGAGGGAATTTCAGTCAGGCATTCAGTGAGTTCGGACACAGGAAAGAGTCCGAGGCAATTAGTTATATTACAAGAACGAGCAAAGACAGCAGTGTTTATTTACCTGTGCTAATATTGCTTCTGGAAATGGTGTCATGTTTTTATCACGTGTCTTCACAATTAATAAAATGATGTGCGCGAAAACGGTGTTTTTCAGTGTGTATAGCTGTGCATAAGTACATCGGCAGAGTGGTCATCCAGACATACCACTAGACACAACCACAACCACTTCTATATGTTAATCATTTTGTGACAGTGGGAAGTGTATACAGGTGGTCAAGAGTTGGCAGAGCCGTTATGGCATTGAGGGCATCATCACTAGTTTGGAATCACTTGAGTAAAGCTCCAAATAGTGCTATACCTATCTATCCATCTGCTGTTTCTTATCAGTGATGATTTCTCCAGTCAAGGTTTCAAAATGGTGTACTTCTTTTGATCACTGAACCACGGGCTTTCTTTATCCTTCATACATGCTTCTGATGTTTCCCTTATGACTTGCATTTTGAATGGACTTACATAACTTGATCCAATAGTCATTTTCACACTGCCTGGCAGCCTTTAGCACATCCTCCCCAACTTGCTTCAGATCACTGAGAGTGTTATGCCGCGTTGGTCTTTCCTTGTATTTTAAGAGAGCTATCATCTTTTTATCAATCAAGGGCTGCAGTGTCTGGCTGTTTGCCGCAAACCAGTCGTGACGCATGTGATCCACAGTGCCATAAACCCCTACTGCTGTTTTATAAATAGTTTCCTTAAGTTCACCCCACTTTTCACTTGCTGTACAATTTTCTGATGTATCAGTGAAAGCGTCTTCACATTGGTTTTGAAACTCAAAGCACTTATAAGGATCGTGGGTGTTAATAATATTAATCCTGGAACTAGATTTGTGTTTCGCTGTATAGATTCTCTTTGGTCTCAGTCTAACCCTTGCAACAACCAAAGAATGATCCGTATCACAGTCAACACTGTGGTAACTTCGAGTAAATGATGTATAGTTGAGATGTCTCCGTGTGATGATGAAGTCCTGCTGATGCCAATGGCCGGAGCTTGGATGCTTCCATGTCACCTTATGCAGCTGTTTTGTTTTAAAAAACGGAGTTTGTAATACATAGGTCATTTCTGATGCAATGCTGCAGCAGCCTTCGCACATTTTCATTAATGCGATCGATGTTGTATTTTCCAAGATCATCCCAGTATCAAACTCAAATCCACCATTTCTTTGTCGACCGTCGATTTCTTATCTAACAGTCTCTTTAGGTTCCACGGGTCTATGCACGACGGTTTATTTTAAATTAACGGACTCGCATGCATTCTTTCTCTACACCTCCTCCCATCTTCCCTCGTGCAGGGGTTCTATTCTTTTCTCCCAACCGTTACGTCTCCGACGGCTTTGTCAGGATAATAGCGAATTCCACCAAAAAGCCCACGAACTGTTGGATTTTTTCCGCCTTCGTGGTTATTCTGAGAATGTTCTGTCTACAGCTCTACAGCGCTGCCAGTCTACCAGTCGTGCCGAGGCTCTTTCCTCCAGGCCGAAACCACGAAATAATAGACCTATCCTTTCACTACCTTACCATCCCCACAATATTGCTGCCATGAATATCCACCTGAGACATCTATCCATTCTCCAGGCAGACATTACCACTCGTCATGTCTTTTCAGAGGTCCCCCGGGTGGTGTACAAGCGGGATCGTAACCTCAGGGATCTGCTGGTCCATAGCAGTCTACCCCAACCTCACAAGTCTCTTCCTGGCACGGTGGCTTGTCTTCGATCGCGTTGTAGGACCTGCCCACGTGTAGTTTAAACCCAGAGTCTGGCATTCCCTAAGACGACGTTCCACATCCGAGAAGGTTTCTCATGCACGAGTCGCAACTTTATCTATGCGATTGCTTGCATATGATGTGACATGAGATATATCGAGGAGATAGGTCTACGCCTGGCTGACAGGTTTAGGCAACACATTTCTGATATCAACAGTTGTCGTGTCCTCCTTTAAAGTGTCGTCCCTAGAGTGAGGAGAGTCAACACCCACATTATAATATATTTTCCCTTATCAATATCCTGGAGAATCCACCAGCTTCCGTCCAACACACTCCATCAGCCCGTGGACACCTTTTCCTATCACTCTCTCACTGTCGTACTATGCCCCCTCTCATACCTCCCCAACGCAACATACTCAACAACTCTTGCTTCTAAAAATTAATAAAGATTAATTTATTAAAAGAAAAGTGTAACGTATATGAGACGTGTATGCGAAGAAAATGTGTGTCGTGTATTTTAATGTAAATGTATAGGTCAGACCACAGAGTTCATGTTCAGAGTCCACTCATCATAGCAAGGATCACACGACATCACAAGACTCATCACAATGGACTTCACAGAAGTCGTATCCTTCTCTCCAGACATGTCCTCCTCCAGGAGCTCTGATGACCATGAGATCTGAATCCCATGTAAATATAATCCGTGAAAAATACTATTATTGTTCCTAACACAACTGTTCCTAATAGTTTATAGAAACTCAGGCTTCATAATTCCGGCTCAGTGAAACAAACATGGAACACAGTCCTATGAACATGACGTTTTCTTCTTGCGATAGGTTCTATAGTTTTCACTCTTACACAGTCATTGTATCTAGACTAAAATGGTTTGCTTTATTTACTAGATATTGTCTGACAGTTCTGATTTCCTTGATACGTGGAACAACTACACTTCAATGTTTGGTTTCATCTAATGTGACCATCAGTTCCTACTGATCTAGTTCCACGTGGGCTGAACATCCATCACTTCAGGTGTGTTACCGATTGGTATGCACTCATGTAGGATACTTATACCATTCAGCTCCACCGAGCAATGCTTATCAGCTTCTTCCGTTGCGAAAGTTGCTGGCCGATCTCTCTACATCATAATTTATCCAGGATCGGATTTTTCATTGGTTCCGGGTTCTTCATTCCAACCAGAGGGAACCTGTAAAATAGATCATACAACTGGTGATAGCCTCCCCGTCACTGATCTCTATTAGATGATCGTGGCCATTGGCCCTTGCTCAGTAAAATACAATGAACCTACTCTGTCAGGGACAGATGACTCAACCCATTGGTTATCATCAGGCCAATACAAGAAAAAAAAATCAACAAACAGAATGCGGAACCTCGCGCACCAGGGACACCTACTGGAATATCCTAATTATCCCTCATTACTCAATTCTCAACTAGTAAAGCTGATCAACACTTCACTAATCTATTTTCAACTAACAGAGCCAAGTATCACTTCCCTACTCTAGCTAGTTTTCCACTAACAGTGCTAATCATCACACTCTAGTTTTAACAAGACTACTGCCTATATTAATTAGGCCTAAATAGACTATATTGACTACCTTATGCAAAACCGCCTCATTCCGGGATGGCTGCTACACTTTGCCATAACGACACATGCTAGTTAATATTAAATTAATCTAACACTGTAGAGCTCTCCCACAAACACGTCCATCATAATCCACGGTTTTGGTCAACACTGTTTCTCCCAATCATGGTTTATGGCAAAACCTAAAATTGGTCACGTGACGGTATTCATTATGTCCACACAGGTGTTATTTGGACATATCATCCATTGTCAAGAATCTATCCTCCCTGGCTTAGTCACTGTCAGAGTTGTCATCACTTGTTTTGACTCCCACAACAAACTAGCGAGTTACCGTATGGATACAACAACGGGTTTCCCCAACAAGCTGCCAATCTTCTGTCGAGGGGTGACAATCCCAGCCATCCTTCCGTTTTATGTCGGGAAATTCTAAATGACAGACGGACTGTTTTCTTCCGAGCTGAGTACTTCCGCTCTCAATCCAACCTGTTTATGAACTGTCAAAGCGATGTATGATTCAGCTCACTCACTTCCCCTACACATCTGCAGCTGTTAATTTTGCCCGACCTGTGATGGCTGACATCCGATTGCAACCAGGATCCGACGGGTTCCATCTGTATTCGAATGTTGACAAACTGTCAAAGCGATGCAGGGACCCGTCTCACTCACCACCGAGTGTTCCCAATCCGTCGACCAGATGTAAACACGTGCAGTTACATTTTCTGGATTTGTTGAAACAACCTTTGGCCTCGAACAGGCCGCTAATTCAGAACGCCTTTTATTCTCATCACTGGTTAAATCACGTTGGTCTATTATGTGACATAGGCCCCCTCTTAAGAGAGTAGTCCATCTCACTCTTCTCCACCGTGAGTTTAATCCAGATGATTCATTCTTCTTCTTCAGGAGCTGGGTGTCTTGACAAGAAGTCCGCTCCAACATTTTCCTTCCCAGGAATGTACTCCACTGTGAAATTGTAAGGTTGAAGTAGCAACGACCACCGCATCAAACGCGCGTTGAGCTTCTGAGAAGTAGCCAGGAACATCAGGGGCTGATGATCCGACTGGACTCGAAACTTAACTCCATACAAATATGGCTGGAATATTTGCACTGCCCATACGAGGGACAAGCACTCTCTCTCGACGGTTGAATAATTCCTCTCCGCCGGGAGTAGGTTCTTACTTGCTTATGCTACAGGTTTCAGAACCAAAGCATCGTCTTTTCCTTCCTGTAACAGAGCTGCCCCAATCCCAATCGCACTCGCATTCGTTCTCAACACAAATGGTTTGAAAAGGTCAGGGAGCTGTAATACAGGTTTGCTGACCAAGGCCTCCTTTAACTGACTATAGGCATTCTCACATTCTGGTGTCCAAATGATTTGGTCCGGGAATCCCTTTTTCAAGGTTTCCGTCAATGGAGCTCCCAGTTCAGTGAAATGTGGGATAAATTTGTGGTAGAATCCACTAAACGAGAGAAAAGATCGCACATCTTTCTTCGTTTTTGGCCTTGGTGCATTTCTGATTGTCACCAGGTTCTTCTCTTCAGGGACAATGTGTCTTGGAGTGATGGTGTGACCTAGAAATTCCAGAGTCTGGTAACCAATCATGCACTTGGTTGGACGAGCAGTAAGCCCTGCTTCCTTGAGCCTATTAAACACTCTCTCCAAGGATTGTAAGTGGTCATCCAAGCTGTCACTGGAAATCAGAATATCATCCATGAATGAGATGATAGCCGGATCCTGTAAAGGATCTAGTAAAGTCCTCATCATGCGTGTAAACACACTAGGTGCATTGCTGAGTCCAAAGGGCATGACCTTGAATTCGTAGTGTCCACTGGATGTACTGAAGGCCAACAGTGGTCGAATCTCCGGTTTGACTGATATCTGATAGTACCCCCGACTCAGATCCACCTTTGAAAAGTACCGAGACTTATGGAGCCTAGCGAATAACTGAGTTGGATTCGGCAAAGGTTCCACCTGAAATTGTGTGTGACTGTTCAGAAGTCGGTAGTCTATACACAACCGGTGGTCTCCACTTGGTTTCCGTAACAAAACTACCCCTGTATTGTATGGGGATGTGGATGGTGCAATCACGTCATCCTCCAGAAGTTTCTGTATTTCCTCCTCCAGGGCCTTTTCTTTAGAGAATGGCACTGGGTGAACCTTCTGGCGAACAGGCTCCTGTGTGGTCAAAGTCATCTCGAACTCAACCAACCTTGTTCGTCCTGGTTTATCAGTCAGTATCCCCTTATGAGACTTGAGAACCTGGGTTATCTTTTCCCTCTCCTGGAGGTCAGATCAGGGATTCACTTGCACATCCCTATAGGTTTCCTGGTGTACCAAGGGATATTCCCTGCCCTCGCTGGTTCCCACTTCAGTCTCCACTGCAACTGCTATTGCCATGAGGTGAGCTGCCTTGTCTCCGGGTCTCTTTTCGTATTTCCGCAAGAGGGTGATATGGAAAATCTTCGACTTTCCCCGGATCCGGATCTGATAGTTGGTTCTGGATATCACCCTTTCCACGGGAAATGGTCTTTGCCAACCTATCTCCAGTTTGTTGTTTCCCGTTGGGAGTAGCAACAAGACTTTATCTCCCACCTCTAGAGATCTGTCTTTAGACCTACGGTTGTAGTAAGCCGCATGTCTTTTTCTGGCCTTTTTCAAGATTTGATTTGCCAGAGTCCATCCCTTGTGGAGTTTTTCTTTCAGTTCCTCCACGTATTTGTAGGATGAGATCACTTCTTCTGACGTCCCCTCTTCAGTCCAACGCCTCAACATGGCTTCCAACGGTCCTTTGATTGGACGACCAAACAGCAACGTAGTGGGTGGTAATCCTGTTGAGCCATGAGGAACTTCCCGATAGGCAAAGAGGGCTGCTGGGATATATTCATCCCACCTATCAGGTTTTTCCTGCACTAGTTTCCTGAGCATTGTCATCAACGTGCCGTGAAACGCTCTACTTGTCCATTGGCTTGAGGGTGGTAAGGGCTGGTATGTATGTGGTTAGAGTGAAACACCCTAAATACCTCCTCCATGAGTTTTCCACAAAACTGAGACCCATTGTCCGTCAGAATTTGATCCGGGAAGCCTAATCTGGTAAAGGCCTCCATCAGTGCGTCCGCCACTCGTTTCGAGTCAATCGTGGTCAACGGTATGGCGTCACCCCACATTGTACAGCAATCCACCATTGTGAGTATATACATGTTCCTCTTCCTAGTCCTGGGAAGTGGACCCACGATATCAATGGCTACCCTCTCGAAAAGAGAGTTCATGATGGGCATCTCACCCAAGACCACGGGTGCTGTCCAGTGTTTCGGTGCCACCCTCTGGCACTCAGGGCATGACTTCACATACCGACGCACATCATCTGTCATTCCCGGCCAATAGTAATGGCAGAAAATCCGCTGCATGGTGGCGGCAATACCCATGTGTCCACTAAAGGAGATGGTATGCCCCATATGAAGAATTTGGGACCGGTGAGCTTTCGGGACGACCAACTGACCGTATAGGTTGTCTCCCCTTCCTGCTCTCCTGTAGAGTATCCTATTCTTCATGTAGTACTGCCCCCGTCCTGGTGGATCAGCACTTTTCTGCAGCTTTTTGTAGCAAGGACGTAAAGTAGCATCCTCACTCTGGGCAGTTCGTAGCTCCCCCGGCTATGGGTTAGTCACAATTGTTTCTGCCTCTTCCGTTCTCGTCTGAGAGCGAGTCTGCATTGCTCCCATATGGATTGGCTCCCTTGGCATTCCCAGAAAGACATACCGGCAACCTAGGATTACTGGAAAATGGGATCGGTCAATACAGCGGCCTTGATGGTGCCGATGACATACCTTGACCGAATCTCCACATTAGCAATGGGCAACTTCATGGCCACAGCACTCTTCTGTGCAGGCTGTATCTCCATGGTCTCATCTGTGAATTGTTCTGGATGTACTAGATCCGCAGAAATCACGGCCTCCCCGTCCAGTCCTGTGTCGTATAAACACTCCACTTGACGACCGTTAACCTCTACCAATTCCACTACAGGTGGTTTTTCCTGGTCTGGAGTCTCTTTCTCGGTCTCGACCTGTTCGGTGGGCTCCACCTTAGGTTTCCCGGGGCACACGACGAATTGAGTGTCTCCTGACTTTCCCTTGCATTGTGCGTGTTTGACTTGCATTTGTTGCACCATTTCCCTGTCCTAGATTTTCTAGTGCCGGACTTGAGTGAGCTCTCCTGGTGGCGAGCTTTCTTGTTGACCTTGGAATTTTCCGTGACAACCTCCTTGGAAGTCACTTGACATGCTGCGAAGTGAGGGCTCTTAGCCTTCGATTTGCAGTCCCTCGTATTGGGAGAGGGTGACTTACAAATTGAACACCACTTCTCCGACCACGGTCGTTTTGGTGTAGAGCTGAAAGTGCTCTTGCTTCCCTCCTTCTTCTTCTCTGAACTATCCTCTGATTTTTGCACATAAGGTTCCCCCTTTTTGGTTCCTGAGTTTTTGGCTTTCTTCTTGTCATGTTTCTCTTGACTTTTGGAGTTGGTGGAAAGGTTTTCCCCTGCCTCCCCATGTACCTCGACGAACCGTTCTGCTAATTTTGTCACGAGGTCAATACGTTCCGCTCCTTGTTCTCCCAGGAAAGTCCTGAGAGGTTTAGACATTTGCTTCTTCAGCTGGTCGACCACCATGAGCTCTTCCAGACTCTCATAGTCATGTGCGAACCCAGCCAAATCCATCCACTTATGGAGATACGATTTTAGACGCAAACTGTAGGCGGCAAACAACTCCCCCGGTTCTCGTTTCGCTGCTCGAAATTTTTTCCGGTAGGTATGTGACGTAACCTCGAATCGTTTCAGCAGAGCCGTCTTTAACTCGTCATAATTGTTCTCATGTCCGGGTGGCAGAGCGAGAATAAACTTGTAGCCGGTCCCGTGTAATCCCTGGGATAGCTTGAGATTCCATTTGTTACGCTCCAGACCCATAGCAACTGACATAGCCTCGAAGCGTTGAAGGTACTGGTCAATATTCTCTTTGTCCTCCTCGTAGACCGCTAACGGAAACTTCATAGCATGGTACCCATGTCCACCTACTGGTGTTGAGCCTGGGATGGAGGAACCTCCAACTACTCCCTCAGTTTCTCCATTAGATTGACTCTTCAACTCGAGTTCCCTCATCCAGTACTCGTGCTCCCTTTTCTGAGCTTCTTGTTCAGCTTCCAGTTTCCTAGCTGCTTGCTCAGCTTCAAATTTCTTAGCTGCTTGCTCAGCTTCAAATTTCTTAGCTGCTTGCTTAGCTTCCAATTTCTTAGCTGCTTGCTCAGCTTCCGATTTCTTAGCTGCTTGCTCAGCTTCCAATTTCCTCGTAGCTTGTTCTGCTTCCAATTTCCTAGCTTCTTGTTCCAACTCCATCCTTCTCAATTCCAACTCTGCCTTTCGATCTTCCCTTTCTGCTTGACGATACTCTCTCTCTCCACTTCCTGTATGTAATCCATTAGAGCAGAACCCGACAATCCCATGTCTTCCCCCTTTACCTTTAATTCTGCAGTGGTTAGTTTAGGAGTGGCCATTTTACAGAGAGGTAAGCTAGCAGATCGAGTACAATATAACTGCAAATTACTATACAGGTATATGACCAAGTACTATAAATCTAGATATTACCACACACTGCACATTCACTCAGTGACAAGAGTAGAATCAGGACCACAGACCTATGCAGACGTGTGAAGTGTGAACAGGTAAGATATTAGTCCTAACCCCTATCCACATTCACTCTAGCTGGATTCTCCAATATGATATCTCCGCCTTATAACTAAGGATCCCGTGTCAAAAGACCCGTTGTCAGAGGATCCCACTGTCCAAGGATCACGTTTCCGAGAGATCCCGCTGTCCAAAGATCACTTTTACGAGAGATCCCGCTGTCCAAAGATCACTTTTACGAGAGATCCCGCTGTGCAAAGATCCCGTTATCGAGACCCCAATAATGTCGTGTCCTCCTTTAAAGTGTCGTCCCTGGAGTGAGGAGAGTCAACACCCACATTATAATATTTTTTCCCTTATCAATATCCTGGAGAATCCACCAGCTTCCGTCCAACACACTCCATCAGCCCGTGGACACCTTTTCCTATCACTCTCTCACTGTCGTACTATGCCCCCTCTCATACCTCCCCAACGCAACACACTCAACAACTCTTGCTTCTAAAAATTAATAAAGATTAATTTATTAAAAGAAAAGTGTAACGTATATGAGACGTGTATGCGAAGAAAATGTGTGTCGTGTATTTTAATGTAAATGTATAGGTCAGACCACAGAGTTCATTTTCAGAGTCCACTCATCATGGCAAGGATCACACGACATCACAAGACTCATCACAATAGACCTCACCGAAGTCGTATCCTTCTCTCCAGACATGTCCTCCTCCAGGAGCTCTGATGACCATGAGATCTGAATCCCATGTAAATATAATCCGTGAAAAATACTATTATTGTTCCTAGCACAACTGTTCCTAATAGTTTATAGAAACTCAGGCTTCATAATTCCGGCGCAGTGAAACAAACATGGAACACTGTCCTATGAACATGACGTTTCCTTCTTGCGATAGGTTCTATAGTTTTCACTCTTACACAGTCATTGTATCTAGACTAAAATGGCTTGCTTTATTTACTAGATATTGTCTGACAGTTCTGATTTCCTTGATACGTGGAAAAACTACACTTCAATGTTTGGTTTCATCTAATGTGACCATCAGTTCCTACTGATCTAGTTCCACGTGGGCTGAACATCCATCACTTCAGGTGTGTAAACGATTGGTATGCACTCATGTAGGATACTTATACCATTCAGCTCCACCGAGCAATGTTTATCAGCTTCTTCCGTTGCGAAAGTTGCTGGCCGATCTCTCTACATCATAATTTATCCGGGATCGGATTTTTCATTGGTTCCGGGTTCTTCATTCCAACCAGAGGGAACCTGTAAAATAGATCATACAACTGGTGATAGCCTCCCCGTCACTGATCTCTATTAGATGATCGTGTCGGGAAATTCTAAATGACAGACGGACTGTTTTCTTCCGAGCTGAGTACTTCCGCTCTCAATCCAACCTGTTTATGAACTGTCAAAGCGATGTATGATTCAGCTCACTCACTTCCTCTACACATCTGCAGCTGTTAATTTTGCCCGACCTGTGATGGCTGACATCCGATTGCAACCAGGATCCGACGGGTTCCATCTGTACTCGAATGTTGACAAACTGTCAAAGCGATGCAGGGACCCGTCTCACTCACCACCGAGTGTTCCCAATCCGTCGACCAGATTTAAACACGTGCAGTTACATTTTCTGGATTTGTTGAAACAACCTTTGGCCTCGAACAGGCCGCTAATTCAGAACGCCTTTTATTCTCATCACTGGTTAAATCACGTTGGTCTATTATGTCACAACAGTGACGTCCATAAACCCGTATCCATGCACTTCAACAGTCCTGACCACTGTTGCGTGGCCGACATACAGGTCACGGCGATAAAATCGTGCGCATCCCACGAACGGGATCGTAAGAGATTGGAAAACCGTCTCATCCTCCAGTTGGGTTCACTCTCCCCTCACGGCCTCAATGTCCAACACAGTTCCATTTAACTTCCACCCCCCCCCCCACCCCCTCCAATCCCCGCAGTTGTATAGTCCACTAACAAGATATTTGCATATTCTTTAAAGGACGTCACAGTCAACCATAACATTATATATGCTGCTTGGGGCTTCTTCGCAAGTTTGCGTTTGGTGGTCTGTAGTTGTTTTCTGAGCGACCGGCACTCATACCATTCTATGAGGACCAACCCAATGGCAGTCTGCATCCAGGTCGAAGGTATTCTTCACTGCAAAGCCCACACCATGTTGTTGTTTTTTTTTATACCTGTCCTCTACCCTTCCCAAAAAAGGTGTAATCGTTTTCCATGGGTGACCCTTCCTCACCGAGGCGAGTCTCCTGCAGGCCAGCAATATCAATACTAAGACGACTGAGTTCAACATCAATCACAGCCGTTTTTCTCACATCGTCAATATTCGTCAAGTCAGTGGAAAATCCTGGACGCATGATTCTTACGTTCCAGATTGCAAGCCGTAGCTTGAGGTTTCTATTTTTCTTTTTTTTAATAGTACCTGGTGCATTGGTTTTACAGACTGAATTCAGATTTTGTTCTAGCCCCAAGCACCAATTGAAGCAGGCAGACTGTGGCGGATCAGCACCCAACTGGCCGGGGGCTGCCCAGCTTGAGGCGGGCGGTAGCTGATCAGCGACACCTGTAGGTGTCTCCCACCGTCAGGGGCAACCCGTGGGGCCCAATGTCTATGCCAATTGACAAGGACTTAAAACCCGTAACTGCTACCTCTCGCTTTGATTCCGAGACCGGTTTAGACCAGGGATGGAGTTAAACCTCTCCATAGTACAAAGCCTGAGCTAAGATATAGAAACCAGGTGTTGCCCATGCAGCATGATACCACTCTCAACCTGCCTACAGAGGAAAGGTAACACCAATACGTTTCGAACAAGACAAGCTGTAGAAGCTGCCGGATCAGCAAAGCAATGCTTTAACTGTCCGCCTGTCGGAGCTTTGATGCTAGAACAGCTGCCAACCAAGACTTAGGGCCTGGTCTGCCCTGCCAAGACATTTTGTCTTTAGGTTGCATTTTCTCGTACCAGGATAAAGCTCGTAACCTCCCAATTGCGCTCTTCCACCCGAAGCTGTTGGCACAATGTGGAGCGTCGGGTTTGGTAAGCGCCGCCCAACATTCGGCGTTCACAGAAAGCAGGTAGTACCGTCTACTGTCATACGGTAGCTCAGTTATATGTGATTAAGACCTGCCTCAACACATATATGCACTGAAATACACACACACACACACACACACACACACACACACACACATATATATATATATATATATATATATATATATATATTATATATATATATATATACCATCATCATCATCATCATCATCATAAAGTGCCTTGCCGGCTGGCGTAGGCGTTCATGGCTCTCCACAGATCGCGGTCTTTGGTGATTCTGGATCAACTCTGCTGATGATACTCCTCCATGCCACCGTCTCAATCCGTCCAGCATCATTTTTCTTGGTCTGGCTCTGCCTCTCTTCCTCTCGATCTTTCCAGTTGTCACGATGTTCTCCAATGCCTCTCTTCTCATCACATGACCAAAGAAAACTGTTTGTCTCTTTCGTATTGTTGAATATAGTGTTCTAGTTTCATTAGCCTCTTTCGGGCAATCGTTGATAGTTACTCTGGCAGTCCAAGGAATTCGTAACATTCGTCTTAAAAACCACATCTCTGTTGCTTCTAAATTCTTCCTAATTTGTTCATTTACATTCCAAGATTGCCATACAGCAAAACTGGTTCTATATAGCATTTTAGCACTCTTTCTTACATTCATTGATAGTATCTTATTGCATAAGATACTCTTCATTTTCTGAAATTCGGCTTTTGTCTACCCTATTCTGCTCTTAATCTCTGTTGTACATCTTCCATCTGATGTTATATGTGCCCCTGGGTATTTAAAATTATCCACTTGATTGAGAATTTCCCCTTCTATTTCTATGTCACATTTTGGTATCCCAATTTTCTTCGATATCATCATTGTTACTGTTTTCTTGATATTCAAGGAGAAATCGTTTTTCTTCTATGCAATCTCTGTTTACACAATGTCAACAATTGTTTTAAAACCAATTGTTTTAGTCTGTTGCATTAATCCGCCGCCAACGATAACTGTGGGCATGTTGGGAGGAGTAAGTTGCAGGTACCACCAAGCAGAAGCAGCCTCCGGGGTGAAGTAACGCTAGAGCGGATGTGGACTAATTTCTAACAGATGAATAGTCACTTGAACATAATGTACCCAAAGGAACTCGGAATATTCTCGGAACTCCGGATGTATTATGAATCCCCACACTTGTTTATCTTTTTCCCAATAAGGGATAAACCAAAGATGACTCATTATGAACACCCCTTGTATCCATTTTCCATTTTAGGTTAAACGTTTACAAGAATCTGATAAAATATGAGAGTTCTTCCTCAATGAACATTTGGGACCTGGTAAGCTTACCGTAGAATCCTAATTCACTGTCTACTCGGTTTACCGAGACATACCGTTCCCAATCTTCAATAATGTTAATTAAAGGACTTAATTAAACATATAATGCAAACTGTTACGTCAACGAGACTTTTAATAAGAAGAGAGTTAAAATTTCATTCACAGTTTAATGCCCCTAAAAATTCTGTGAAAAGGAGAAACTCAAAACAATGTTTTCCCATAGTGAATTTGAATGACGAAAGACCACAAACCATATATATTAAACGATTTTATTTGCCTGGCACTTCGCTGCTCTCGTTCAGGTACTTACGGCAGATGTCACACAACACGAGTAAATAGTTAGAAATCATCGTTCACAAGATTACATATACCCATAATAGTTTCGTACAGTAATTCATTTTTTTTTTACCATGCTTTAAACATCTACTACGCTCCTGTTCGAACCTCTGACGTCCCGTATGTGGAGAATTGTGTAAAGGCGTTTACTACACCTAAGCCACAGAACCGGGACTAAGTTCAATTAATTGAAGATTAACTACGAAATTGTGCCCATTTTTTATGTACCTTTCGCAGGACACTTGCTATCAACCCTATGTTGATCTTCTAGACCAGTGGTTCTCAACCAGTGGAAATTCACCACCCCCCACCCCCCCCCCCCCTTCCCACAAGAACTACTATCAACAAAATAACACAGAGTGGCTACTTGACAATACCAACATTGGCAAGTAATCCTGGTTTTCTATTGAGCGTATTGTTTGATGAAGCACAATTTTCTGGCATTCTGGTGTCGTGTATTAAGTGACAATTCTTTGACGTTTTAACTGTTTGTTTATTGTAATATGATTAATTTGGTGTGTTAATAAAATATTATGAATATAAAAATAAAAAAAATAAACAATAAAAGAAAATAAGAACAATTGCTGGCACCATGAATATGAACATTGTTCAGTTAAAAAGTACATCTATGAAACCAGTTAAAGAATTTAAATATCTTGGAAATGTGATCACAGAATAGGGCAGAATAGATAGATAAATCGAAATCAAAAGTAAAAAATATCAAGTGCTCTTTTATCAACTATCACCCATTCTGAAACATCCAAATATACCTTTGACCGCAAAACGACAGGTGATATATAGCATATTAACAACAACCCTACCTTTGTCAAACTTGGACATATCCAAATTACATTTACTCAAAACCAACACCTACGGGATGAGCTGCTATGAGAAAGGGCGAGTCCACTTGAACTATTCTAGAACTGATAAGAAATGATTGTTTATCATACAGACATAGGCGGGATCCACACCTTGCGCCACATATATTGAAAGGCAGAAGATTAAATGGTTCTGCCATCTCGTTAGAATGCATCATCATCCATTCCTTCACTGGTCCTGTACATCAAGAATTGATTACATACTAGGCTAAGAGGACGCCTGGAAGAAAATAGATTGAACGGACGAACAATAGACGTTTTGTATGATCACAACTCCTTCAGGCGTCTGGATGTCAGCTATTCCTTTTCCTTCCCACGACGCTTGACGGCAACAGTGGAAAATGATGATGACCAATAAGAAAAATGATGACAATTGGAAGTCAACTTCGGCACTTTAAACTCGTGAACTGTTTTTCTTATTTGTATTATCCTTATGTAGCGAGACCATGAAGTGCAGGAAGCCTGCCTTGTACTGGTGCAAAAAGCATGGTCAAGCTTCGAAGTGCAATAAAATTGCGATAGGATGCCATGTAGCAATGGGTTTAGGAATGGTACATAAGTGAGAGGTATCGAGAGATGAGTACCGCTTTCCCGGCCGAGAGTTAGCAGCTTTCCCCCCCCCTCCTTACAAACCCCCGAATACTCTCGGTTTGACGTGGGCGCCGAGAATTAGAAGTTGTTTTCGATCCGACAGTGACTTATGAGAGTATGGAGCCGGTCGCTCAGAAAGTCGTGGGCGTGCTAATGAGCGTAATCGGAGCCTAGGAATCAACATACAAACTGACAGATGCTGGAGTTGACCGCAATATCCCTGAACACAGGATCGAAAACACGGGGGGGGGGGGGGGGGGGGGGGGGGTAGGGGACGGAGATGAGGATTTTGTTTCAAAAGTATTCAGAACAACATAGGGAGAAAATACCACAAGCTAAAGAATTGAGAGCTGCGGGTGGTTCACGATAATTCATCTAAACTATAAGGAACAGACACATGACATTTATGGGACACGCCTGGCACATAACGTCCTACTACTTCTAGTGCTCTGGAGTGATGTTTGCGTGTGGATTAGCTTTCCTTATCAACAGTGCCTCTCTCAATCAGCGCGAACCCACTCCTTCTTCTGAGGTACTTGTAAATTATGTCCCCAAGTTATAGGACGAGAAGTCAACATATTAGTCAGATTAGCCTGTGTATGGGTTGAACCCGCTACCTCGGCACACCGGATATTAAAGAACGAGCGCTCTTATCCATTCGATCATACTGGCCTCCAGAGGTGGAACTGTGAAATTAACCTGATGTTGGGAAAACACGGGGTCCCAGAGACTAGGAACGTAAATATAGTTCTATGTGGGGAAACACGGGGTCTCAGAGACAGAGGAAAGCAGATACAGATCTATGTGGAAAGCTGACACGGTTGCGTAAAACTACAATAATAGAAAGTCGCTTAAAAGTCGACAGGGTCAACTTCATTGCATCGGGTTTTATCCCATATGGCTCGGTCTCTTTCCGCAGAACGGAAAGCGTCGCACAAAGCACGAACTCCGTAGCTTTTAGCGAGGAGTCTCCCAAACATTTAACTCGTAAATCGAAGGGTGCGGCCCGGATTCGAACCCACAACCTTCGGAACACGAGTCAAACGGCTTGACCACTTCGCCACAGAGACCCCCCCCCCCCCCCCCACCCCTAAAAACTACAATAATGCTTAGTATAAGCAACATCAGTTTCGCCAAAATATTGTACCACAAAAGGGAGTGAAGCGTGATGATCAACGATGTCTGCTCAGACCGGACAAATGTGAAAGAAGGAGATTATTCACTCATTTTAACAATGTGTTGCGAAATGGTTGCAACATAACCTCTTCCTCTGTACTTCTCTAAATAGAATCAATGATCAAAAGTACAAAAGGAACTGTCTGGATAAACAAGCTTCGAAAAGGACCAGGTACCCAAGTCCTGGGACTGTGCCAAGGTCAGCACTAAAAAATCAACGTTCTTCCATTATTTTAGCCAGCTTTCATTATAATATCGGTCAGTCCTCTCCCGCTCGCCATTTCCGTCCAGCGACGTCCGCTACATCCTTTTCCGTATGCTAAAACTATGAGTAATGGAAACGAGCCCTTAAGCCGAGGGTGCTAACACTGGAAGAATAACGGTTCGTGGTCTCTTACGACCATTAAAAACGGCGAAATGATGTCCCCTGACGGACTCAGGGGCCGTTGAGTGGGTGCGGAGAGGCGTGAGGTTGTCGAGCGAGCGCTGGCAATAATGATGACACATAATTTTGCCTTCCATAAACCAGTGAGAACGCCTCTTTCAGCCTCTCTGAATAATTCATACACATATTAGCTAGCAAAACGCCGCACAATCTGTCAGGATATACCCGAGGCTTTGTTTTACAAGATGATGGACATAAAAAGTCCACGTAAACCATACTTTGTGGGCGGCCGGTAGGATATCAACGGACAGTCGGTGATGTCGGGGTCATTTCTGGGAAATTTGGAAGGTTTTCTTAGGGATTTATACTCATTTGACGTTGTGTTTTCCCCGGTCATAATATTATTATGCTCGGATGGTTTTAGGTGGTAAATCTTGATGATGGCGTTAGGAAAGACGTGTTCGGGGGAAAATGTGGCGATTAATGTTTGTGGTGGGTCTTAGTGATAATGGCGGTGATGATAGAAGTGGTATTAATGACTGGATCTTGGTGTTTGTTATATGGCTTGTTGAAAATGAGAAACATAATGGGTTCATGTATGGATTGGAGGAGGTGTACGTCTGGGCGAGATGTGACAATAAAGATGCTCATGCGGGGTGAGTAAACATGTAAAAGGGCAGAAGAGGCAGAGGGGGAGGGTATGATGGAAGCACATCTATAAGCGGTATAGGATAGAAGAGGCAGGGAAGACGTTTTCTGAAGGCGAAAGAGGGTCACAGACGAGTGGATCTGTCTCTGCCTGTCAGAGGTAATCATAATATACAATAATAATTATTCCGACCTGTTAGTTGCATATCATGTACAGGGCGTGGCAGTCAACCCCAGCGGTTGTTGCTTTTTTTTCTTATTTCTTGGAGAGTTCAGTAGTTTGACATCTTTTTGGACGACCGGCACTCGAAACGCGTGCTTCGAAATCTCCCACAGTTGTGCTTCGAACGCGGTATGCGGGATTACGAATTGCATTCGTAACTCATTTCACCACAGAGCATGTATTCTGACCTGCCGAGGGTATATTATGTATATATAAGTGTGCGTCTATCTTTGTGTGTTATTGTGTGTGTGGGTGTTATAGTGTATGTGTCTTTGTGTGTAAGTGTGAGTGTGTGTGCTTGCGTGTGTGTTGTGTGTATGTGTGTATGTGTGTGTGTGTGTGTGTGTGTGTGTTATTGCTGGTAGTAGCACGGAATGGACCCATATACACACCTTACACGCGTTGAGCTTATGGCACTAGATCAATATTTGAAGACCGTTAGACTCTTGATGGGTGATGTGGTCAGTATCACGCCGGTCGCTTTTACCCCCCAAGACATTTCCGAGTACCCATTTTATGCTAGGTTGACCTGGTATGTCCAAATTCATAACTGAATATCTTCTGGTCTAAATTGTGATTACTGAATTTTTCAATTCCCTTCAGGTTTCATTTGAACTACTTCTGTATTGGATATTGATTTATTTTTTGATCTTTTATCCCATATCCTATTCACAGGAAATCGCTGTCAACACCAGCATTTGACGCCTGTTGTTGATGTCTTGGCAAGGTTACTTTCAGTAGTTTGTTATTGCTTTCTGAACAACCTCCTCCCTTACCAAAACGTTAAAACCCAGCACAACGCGGTTTGCTGTCAAATCAGTCGCATCTGTGTTTCAAACGCGGGTAAACGGGCTTACGAATCGCGTCAGCAAGTCCTTAGCCACGGAGCCGGCCGATATTGATTACTGTATGAAAATAACTACTTGGGACATAAATCATCATCATCACGTGCCGTGCCAACTGGCCATGGCGTTCATGGCTGTATACAGATCTCGGTCTTTGGTGTTCTGGATCACCTCTCCTGAATACAGCCCCCCCCCCCCCCCCCATGCCTTCTCTTCAGTCCATCCAGCATCATTTCTCTCGGTCCGGCTCGTCTTTTCTCCCGAGGATCTTTCCTGTCGCCACAATGTTTCCCAATGTCACTTTTATTATTACATGACCAAAGAATGCTATTTGTCGCTTGTTTTTCATCATCATCATCGAGTGTCCTGCCAGCTGGCACATCCCCGTCTTTGGTGTTCTGGATCATTTTTGCTAATAATATTCCTCCATACCACTGTCTCAGTCCATCCAGCATCATTTCTCTTTATCTGTCTGTCTCTGTTTCTCTTTTCCCCTCGATCTTTCCAGTTGTCACGGTGTTCTCCAGCGCCTCTCTTCTCATCACATGACCAAAGAAAGCCGTTTGTCTCATTCTTATTGTTGTATATAATGTTGTGTTTTCATTAGCCTCTTGCAGACAATCATTGATAGTTGCTCTGGCAGTACAAGCTATTCCAATAAATAGTCCTGAAATATTAATATTGCAGAAAAATGCCCAATCTATGGAGTAACTAACGAACTCGTGTTGAGTGGATTTGTACGGTAAGAGTTAGAATAACAATTGCTTGTGAAAGAAAAGTTAGTTCAATAAATATGTCAAAATTGGTAACTGTTGTTGTAGTTGTCTATTTTATGGTTGTGTTTTTTATGTAGAACCCTATTGAGTGAAACTGTTCTCATATTCACAATGTGACGAATTTGGACCTGGTGATGTACTAAGCTGTTGGTTTGTCGAGACTCTTGGTTGTTCCACTTTTCACATGTTGCAGTGAAAAGCATTTTGTGTGATATTCACTGGCACAGGAACGGATCATATTGGGGGACGTCCCGTTGCCGTGAAGTTGGAACAGCGACTAAATGACTAATGATGTTAGCCTTATGTTTTACACCAGTTGGCACTCGTTGGGTGCTGGCAGTATCGCTCCTGTCGACTTTACTTCCCGTGATTTTCCTGGTACTCATTTTATGATGGATAGAACTGTGAGCCCGGGTCATTTTGTTTTAATATCCCGTCTTAATGGAAATTCAAACTCATGACCACCGGGTTGATAGCAAGTGTGCTAGTCACTACGCCACCGCGCCTCTTAGTTATTTGCTGTATGGCTTTATAAACATCCAACTGGGGGATATCATTTCCTTAGTGCCTCGATGTCCCGGGGTCTGGGTAGGATGCCAGGTCTCTTGGTGAAAATAGAGGTCCCAGTGCAGTCTAGACACATTAAAGATCTATGGGCAGTAGGACATCGTACACAGTAGGCAACAGAATATTGTACCGTACACAGTGGGATGTAGGACATCGCATACTGCGGGCGGTAGGGCAGCATTCACTGTAGACATTAGGCCTTCGCGCACAGTAGGCAGTAGGACAATTTATATACTTTTATATACTAGACAGTGGGATATCGTATATAGTAGGCACAAGGATATCTTGCATTACAGACAACAGGACATCGTACACAGAAGAGAGTAGTGCATTGTACACAACATGCAATAGGACATCGTACACATAGAAAGTAGAAAATCTTGTAATACAGGCAGTAGGGCATCGCACGCTGTAGGCAGTAGACCTTCGTACACAGTAGTCAATAGGTCATCGTATCCAATAATCCATCGCTAGTGGATAACATTCCAGACATCAGAGAACTTACAATAGTACGTCCACACCATGCACACTTCTTGAATGTCTGCGGAAGTCGAGGGGAAAGAACCACATTAATGTTGCAAGAACAGGTTTACGGCCGGTCAAAGAGCCAGTTTTAAGGTGACGCATTCGTCTTCTTCGTTATCATTCCTCTATCGATAGAGCCGGAGAAAGGGTTACGGACGTAGTCGTGATCCCGCATACCCGCGTACGAAACAAACTGCGCGCGATTTGGTAGCAGACCGCGTTGCGTTGGTTTTATACGAAATGGTATGGGTGTCAGTCGTTCAGAAAGCAGTGGCAAACAACTGAACGTCAACTTGCCAAGAGATCCCTCCAGCATAAATAATGCTGGTGTTGACAGCAACGTCCTGTAAAGGATATGCAACTAACTTTAACTATCGGGGGAAGTGCGTCCCGCCTGTGATACACCTCAAGGGTCAGTGTTTGCTCCTTCTAGGCAGATTTCACCTGCGGTAACCTGGTCTATCTACCCGGGGGTAGATTTTCTGTCCTAAAAATGTTTATCAATACAACGGTCTTGTAACCTACTTTTTCTAATTCCCGACTGCTTTTGGATTTCAAGCGTGCCCTGCTTGCATGCAGGACCTCCTGTTTCCCGCCCATATCCGACAAGGTTAGGTATCTAATCTCACTACCCAAAGGATCAGCGGGCGTGTGATATCATTAGATGGTTCTTGGAAACATACCCAGCCCTATATGCTGAGATCGAACACTGCACCTTCTGAGCCTGAGGCAAATACCAAGACCTCTCAGCCACGGCGCTTCCCCGTTTATTGGACCGAACAGACTGGCATGCCATTAGCTGTAAGCACAGTGGTTCTCTCTACTCCCTCATGCGTGTTTGACTTGTCCACGGTGAGGCTAATACTGATTGATGTTTTCTGTATAGTTAGTTGCATGTCCTTTACAGCACGGCGCAATCAAGCCCAATAATTGTTGGCTGTGTGTGATTTACTATGCAATCTACGTTCAGTAACAAGTAACACCCTGTAACTGGCAGAAGTGAAATAGAAATCAAAAAGGGAATAGGAATGACCAAAAATGCTTTCAACGGCATGAAATCAGTATTAACATCTAGAGAGATTAATAACGCATTAAAAATGAGAATTGTCAAATGCTACGTATATTCAACGCTATTGTATGGCGCGGAAGCCTGGACATTTAACAAGCAACCAGAAAGTCGCAATTAAGCCCTGGAGATGTGGATATACAGACGAATATGTCGTATTTAATGGAAGCTAAAACAATCAAATGCAGAGGTTCTGGAACAACTGGGAATGAAGAGAGAGTTGATGAAAGAAGTAAAGAGGAGGCAGGTGAAATATTTCGGCCACGTTAAAAGACATGATACTCTTATACAAACAATACTGGAAGGCAATGTTGAGGGCAAGCAAGCAAGAGGTAGACAACGATACAAGTGGGAAGATAACATCAAGAGATGGACGAACATCAGCCTGACAGAATGATCAATCAAGGCGAGAGACAGATAGGGTTGGAGATCCATTGCAGCCAACCTTCATTGTGGAGACGGCATTTGATTGATTGATACGTTCAGTAGTTTGTTATTACTTTCTGAACAACGGGCGTTCATACCATTGAATTCAACACAAGACGATCTACTTCCAAATTGTCTGCGGCTAATTTCGAACCCCCAACTTGGTATATCGGGGAATTTTAAAGCGCATTCACTGCACCTAGGTCAAAGAGCCGGATGTTGACTATATAACCACATGGGAATCAAATACAGATCGAGTCCTTATGAGAACTGGACATGACCGGGACCAGCCCCGGTGAGGACTACACAAGAAACAACCAGCACGTAGAAGTGCTAATAGTGACAAATCAACAAACGAAAGACTGCGGAACCTAGTAGGCCCAACCAAGGACCGGTTTTTATCAGGACCAGCATAAGACAGAAAGGAAGTTACCAAGCAGCACAAAAAAATAACCCTATTCGACAAACAGTTCGGACCCAGTAAAACCAGCACAAATTAGGACTAATAGTCCACACAACCAAGGATCT
The DNA here is from genome assembly GCA_014155875.1 of Cepaea nemoralis. Classification (NCBI taxonomy): domain Eukaryota; kingdom Metazoa; phylum Mollusca; class Gastropoda; order Stylommatophora; family Helicidae; genus Cepaea; species Cepaea nemoralis. The sequence continues at coordinate 377,561 of JACEFZ010021569.1, read as the reverse complement.
CAATAATAACCAAAGCTGAAGAGGCAGGTTTAACGAGACAGAATTTGAAATTTTGTTTTTGAAAATCGAATCGAATCGAATCGAATCGAATACAGATTGAAGGAACAAGCAAGTAACACACAGTAAGGAAGTCGCATGCATGAAGCTGTTAATGGAACATCCTGAAGAGGCGGGAGGACAGTATAGCACGAGTCGGGCGATTCAATCTGAAGTATAGCACGAGATTACTGAAGTTTCCATTTCAGAATTGTAAGTCTATATATATAAAAGACAATGTATGTATGTAGGGATGCATTTGATGCGTTAGATAACGGTTTATCCGATTGAGATGAAATTTTCTACATGTTTTCTTTTCATTCCCGTGCAGCCAACTGTCATAGTTTGTTAGTGTACAATCAGCTATTTACTTACTAAAATTTAATATTTAAATTTACATTATCATTTATATATAGCGAGGGGACTTAACTTAAGAAAAGTTATTTCAAGGGGCATAACTTTTAATAGCATTGCTATATATTTTATATATAAATTGTTGCATTGTTTTCAAAGATTTATAAACTCTTTGTCTACAGTTATTTACAGGCATATGAGTTATAATAAATAATGATATAATCTTTAAGGCATTTTCAAAGTTTTCATAAAAATAATGCATCTATTTAAATAGTGAAAATTTTCTAACTCATCTTTTTATGTTTAAAGAAGTTATCTACAGTCATGTAGGTGATTAAAAACAGTTTTCATTAAAAATAATGGATGGTGTGTGGAAGGACATTCTTAAGTTACTTTTTTTTTTGTTATATGAATTTAATGAGACGCTCCCCGCCAGGAGCTGGGCGAAGCCGCGCCGGGTCAGATAGATAGACAGACAGTCGGGAACGGGAGCTTATATGACTACTTATATGAATTAAATGAGATGATCCCCACCAGGAGCTGGGCGAAGCCGGGCCGGGTCAGACAGACAGACAGACAGACAGACAGACAGACAGACAGACAGACAGACAGACAGACAGACAGACAGACAGACAGACAGACAGACAGACAGACAGATCCCTCCAGGATCTGGGCGAAGCCGGGCCGGGTCAGCTAGTCGTTTATAAAGCTGAACAGCGCGTAAATGCCTGTGAGTATAAATGTTATAGACGGGTTCTAAGAATATCTGGGATAAAGAAAAAGAACAAATGCATCCATACCACAAGATCTGAATACTGAAGAAGGTTGGCTACTAAAGACGATAAACCAAAAAAAAAAAAAGTGAAAATAGTTTGGTCACTTGAAACGTCATGAAAGTTTGGAGACAACAATAATGGAAGGGTATATGCCCAGGAAGAGAGGAAGAGAGAGGCCAAAGAGAAGATGGATGCAGGATGTGGCAGATGACCTCTAGATGGGTGTATCCGACGCGAGACATCTTGCTTATGACCGAGAGGTTTTCTGGAAGGTTGTTGTGGGATCGATGTTCTACAAATACCATGCTACTGAATGAATGAATGAATGAATGAATGAATGAATGAATGAATTCTTTTATAAATGTTTTCTAATTCTGCAGCCTTTTGTTCCTTCTTAGGTTACCGGCTCTCGACGAACTCATTCCAAAGTTGGTGTGGAGACTATACCTCATTCGGTACGAAAGTACCATTTCTACAAGAACTGTACTACAAAGCTAATCTTCCCCTCTCCATGCTCAGAAACACGTGGCGTGTGCAAGACCGGTACTGGAACTGCAAATCCTTGAAACGCTTACGGAGATTTCACCTGGTCACTATTCAGTACAACATGTTTGGGGTTATTAGCCATGCCAGTGTCAGCACAGGACCCCACCACCACTGTGGAGATTAAAAGAGGTGTTGGTAAACATTACCATAAGACACAATCAATAGGTTGCACGATTTATAACCTGGCATAGGTCCTGTATGACATCACACAACATAAAATAAAGTATCATTCAAACTGAAATATAGAGCACACATATTCATATGATACAGCGAAATGCCTGGCAATAAATCACGCAATCTATTGTTTGTGTCTTCGTTATTCAAATTCATTTTGGGAAAGCATTGTTGTGAAGTAACGTAGGATGCCACTATATTCGGCAATGTTACACCAACTGTCATTTTCGTCGCGATTAAGATGAAACGATCACTATGTTTGAGGTTGCTTTTGTTAGGAATGATTGTGTTGCTTGTCTGCCATAGTGACTGTGTGCATTGCAGCCGGGATGAATGCACTGCTTGTCTGTCAGAATGAAGTCGTTAATTGTCTGTCAGAATTAATGTGTTACTTGTTTGTCAAGATGAGGGTGTTACTTGTCTGCCGACATGAGGGTGCTACTTGTCTGTCAGAATGAATGTTACTCGTCTGCCGAGATTATAATGTTACCTGTCTGCAATGATGAGGGTGTTACTCCTATGTCAAAATGAGGGTGTTACTTCTCTGTCAAGATGAGGGTTTTACTTGTCCATGGAGATGATGATGTAACTTGTCTTTTAAGATGAGGGTGTTACTTCTATGTCAAGATGAGGGTGTTACTTGTCTTTCAAGATGAGGGTGTTACTTATTTATGGAGATGACTGTGTAACTTGTCTGCCAAGATGAGGGTGTTAGTTATCTGTCGAGATGAGGGTGTTACTTGTCTGCCAAGGTGAGGGTGTTATTTATCTGCCAAGATGAGGGTGTTACTTGTCTGCCGAGATGATGGCGTTACTTGTCTGCCGAGATGATGGTGTTACTTGTCTGCCAAGATGATGGTGTTACTTGTCTGCCAAGGTGAGGGTGTTATTTATCTGCCAAGATGAGGGTGTTACTTGTCTGCCGAAATGATGGTGTTACTTGTCAATTCAGATTATGTTATCGCTTGTCTGCAAGAGGGAAGCTGTTGCTTACCTGACGGGATGAAACGAAATCATCGCCAGACCCCAATTCTCCAAATGTACAAGAATGAACACGTTGATAAGACGGTGATCTAAAACAAGCTACAGCTAGTATGTGTGATGAGATGTTAGGTTTCTCTTGCTAAAGCAGTCACCAGACAGTGTGAGACGCAGAAGTGTTTCCAAGGCACCAGGGCTGGGTTCTATACTGGCCAAATCCTATTGACGCATCCTCGCAGAGCGTCCTGGGCAACATGTCCCTTTGGGGTCCTGGCTAAGTCAGTAGGATCGTTGATGCCTCCGAATTCGGAGAGTGTCTGCTCGCACGGCGAGGAACCACCAATCTGCACACCAATAAGCCAGACATGGGACAACGGAAACTCACGCAAACCTCAGTCCGGTATGACATCACACTGATGTTGGACAATAGGATGTCTTCATCCGACATACAGGACCTCGCACTGGAGTTCACAGCCAGCGAACGCAAGCAAGCAAGCAAGCACCACTCAGTGTACAGTGTCGGCATATTATTTACCTTCTGACAATGATCATATCTAGCCTTATCTGAGGTTAGAGCCTCTGCTCCGTGACGTATAGAAGAGGTCTCGTAATACATTTGCCTTCCGCTCCTATTGTGGGATAGACATAATTTATAAACGGAGAGAGAGAGAGAGAGAGAGAGAGAGAGAGAGAGAGAGAGAGAGAGAGAGAGAGAGAGAGAGGAGGGGGGTGGGGGAGAGAAAGAGAGACAGACAGACAGACAGACAGACAGACAGACAGACAGACAGACAGACAGACAGACAGACAGACAGAGTAAAGACCGATGACAGTGACTAGACAGACACAGCTCCAGGGATAAAGGGCGAGAGAAAAAAAGAAAGATGAGAAAGAGAATAGAAAAGCATAGACAGATATAGTTAAATAGGTTGAAAGACTAATGAGAAGAATGTCTAAAGAAAAAAATTAAAGAGAAGAGCTATTTTACATGCCATGAGTGATAATCTGTATATGGTCCTTGCCTGATTTGTATAGAGCAATCGGTACACGGTGGGGGGTCTTGTCAAATCACGCCGGCTCCTTCTAATTCCTGAGACATTTCTTGGTACCAAGTTTATGCTGGATCGACGTGGGTGCCGGAGTCAATTACAAATAAATCCACCCTAATGCAATCTATGAGCACTGAACCGGCCGTCAAGACTGATAGAAACTGCACACTTCACCATTCCCTGTGTCTGGGTACTAGTTAACAAATCTGTGATCGAAATAAAACAAATAAATCTGTAAAAATATCTCAGAACAATCATAATATCTTGTGGGAGGTGCCTTAAAAAGATTAAAACAAGAATCAGCATGGAAAGGTAGCCTTTTATAAAATGAAAGTCATACTGTCAAAACTGTCATTTACTGCCAATATAGTACCTTGCAATGTATAGCGGGGTGGTTGGGGGGGGGGGGGGGTGGGGGGGGGGAGGGGGGGGGGGGGTCTTGAGCCTGAGGAAGTAAGGACGCCTGGCTAGTGCAGTCGCCGCGTACTGTGCTGGTTAGAGCTTTCTTTTCCCCCCGACAGAAATACACACTCCACCCCTTACAGAGGATTCGAACCCGGTTCTCCAGAAGGAGAATCCAGCATTCTAGCCACTCGGCCAGCCGCTCCTCCGAAACACATACTGACCACAGAAAAAGAGTGTTGAAGTGCTCCAGAGCTCCTGTACTTTTGTGTGGATGATAAACATGAATAATGAGCAGAGCAGCTGAACAATATCTAATGGTAGTGGACATATGGTTTCTTGGGAAAATGCAAAGAATACTATGGACAGACAGAAAAAAAGCAATGAGTCCTACAAGAAACAAATGAAAAACGTAAACTGTTAGAGAAATTAGATGTAAACAGTCAAGATTTTTTAGCACATTATGAGAAGAAACAAACTGGAGAATTTTGGTGGTAACCGGCAAAATTGAGGGGAAAAGAATACTTCTCAGTAGTAGAATATATTTTCATTGAGGGTATTAGGTCTTTTTATGTCGCCAAAATACGTAAATTTGTCAAACCTTTATCTTCGTTTGTAATTATCTTTTCATTACCAATTTGCTTATAATTTACCCCTGTGTCATTTTGTTTGCCCGTTGAATTTGCCTCATTACTCTATATGTTTAAATTTCGACGACATTAATTATTTGATTAGACTCTAGTTAAAATTACCATATATGTTCGTATTAATTCTTTCTTCTGACTCTAGTAAACATTCCTCTATATGTCCACATTAATTATTATTATTATTATTATTATTATTATTATTATTATTATTATTATTATTGCCATTATTATTATTATTATTATTATTATTATTATTGCCATTATTATTATTATTATTATTGCATTATTATTATTATTATTATTATTATTATCATTATTATTAACCCCAATTAAAATTACTCTAAATGAGCCCTTTAATTCTATCTTCTGACCTTAGTACAAATGTCACTATATGATCCCATTAATCCTGTTTTCTTTAATAAATAGTGCACAGACACAGGAGGAAAGCTGTAGCGGTAGGAATGTTTCTAGCACGGTTGCCGTGTGGTGCGGTGGTCACGTGTTCGCATCTCCGTGGAGTCGGGATCTTTCTCTATATGTTCACATTAATCCCGTCTTTTAACCCTAGTACACATTTGTCTATATTTACATCAATCTAGTCTTCTGACCCTAGTACACATTACTATGTATATTCACATTTATACTTTATTCTGACCCTGGTACACATTATTCATGTATATTCTATTCTGACGCTAGTACACATTTTTCTGTATATTCTATTCTGACGCTAGTACACATTATTCTGTATATTCACATTAATCCTGTCGTCTGACCCTAGTCAAATTACTCTACAATAACTCAGAAAGTCTTCCTGAACTCCCAAAACCCGCTCATTAACACACAAACAGCGGGGTCACCCCAAGTTACCATCTAGTTATGCTCGTTTGTGATGGGTTAATATGATTATCCGGGACCCTGAGCCCTGAAGACAAGCCCGGTCCTCGCTTCATCTCTTCGTTGTCAAACACATTAACCCCTGGGTGCCGATATAGCCCTCCTATTGAAAACATATGAATTACATTTAATAATCTTGTATGACACTGAGACCCGAGGAGGCCAAATCAAATTTGGCTTCCAGAACTCCTATCCGAATCTCGACAAAAGGACGAATGCCTATTTTTTGCCATTTGGTTGAGAAAGACGTGTACGGTTCTATTGTACATGGAGTATAATCAGCCTATATCTGCAGTGTTCTCCTGAATGAACGGAATTTTCTGCAGATCTGCAAACTGTACCATCTCTAATGTTTTCATCCAGTTATAGAATCGTCCTTTCTGATCTGTATGTCGTATAGTGTGTAAAAAATAATCCTTAAGTGTGTAGACGATGTCCAGAAGAGTGACTTGCTTGCCAAGTCTCTATGGCGAGCTTCCAAAGCAATCTGCCTCAGACTCCGAAGGTCATGCGTTCGATTTTTATTTCTTCATTTAGTTAGCTTGTGTAATTTTTTCCGGAAACCGACCGTTGGGGCTCGTCGCCGAAGCTGGGGAGTTGGTGGTCTGCGTGATGCTCTCAACAGACCGCGCTGTAGAAATAAGAAATATGGGATAGAACCAGGGGCAGTAAAGTCGGCCGTCTTGCTTGTAAACCTCTCTTTTAATCACTAATTCCTCTAAAACCTTGTTGTGGCTCTGTGCAGATGTCAATATTCTCTGTAGTTCCGAGTCTAAACATAACTTGTCCCACTTTCCCGAATTGATAATAATAATCTGAAGTTTGAACAGGTGAATAGTTCGGTGTTTTTATTAAATTTTATTTTGTTAATCACTCATTGGCACCTTGCCGTCTTGACAGACGATAGTTTGTGTTTTAAAAAGGCATAATAACTTTTACCTATGGCGGTAGCGCATGTGACTGATAAGGCCAATTTGCGCTGTAAATGTCCGTTCACAGTGGGTGCATGTAAACACGTGGTCATTTCCACCATCATGCACCATCTTACGTCTCAAACGCTCGGTGTGTGACTTATCTGCAATAATTTTCTCCTTTGTCTTTATTCCATTTCTGATGTTTGCCCTCCATGCAACACGTTCAGCTGCGACTTGCTCCCAATGTGCATTGCAATATCAATGCTGTATTAATCATGTCCCGTCTTTGTATCGTAGTAGAGGCCGACCCTGAGATCTCTTACCCATCTGTAATTCACCAAAAAAGATGTCCTTTGGTATTCTACCATCATCCATCCTCCTAAGATGTCTTATCCATCTAAGTCTACGAAGACTGAGCATGGAATAAACTGTCACACAACCTGATATTTCCAATACTTCAGTATTTATTTTGTTATCCGAAATCAACACAAGACTGCCTGCTTCCAAATCGATTGCGGTTGGTTTTGAACCCTCGACACGGTATGTCTGGGGGTTGTGAAACGTGTTCACTGCCTCTGTTTCAGCACTGAATTTCGTTACTTTCATTTGTTAGCTTGAAGTGTCTATTCCCTTTCCAACAGTGGCAGCTCTAAGTTCTTCAATGGTTGTCTGCTCGATATTCTTCAATGTTCCTTTCAAAAACCATGCCATTGCTGCCTTCGGTTTCTTCACTGCTCCATTGCTCCATTGCTGATTATCCAACAGTCGTACCCATGCAAAAGGATAGGACATACACATTCCTTTAGTAAGCGGGTTTTTGTACTTGTTTCATGTCTCTTTTACATCACGGTGCTCATTCTTGTTGCGAATATATGGATACGGCGATTCTTTTCTTTATTTCTTTATCGATGTGTCCCATCTTTTCTCATTTGTAAGTAACTATCAAAATGAAATGAACAGCTTGATGTTTATAGCTTTACCATATTGTGTGTAGTAATTATATGTGGGTGGGTGGCTGACTGGCTGGCTAGATGGATAGATGGATGGTTGTACTATGAATGCATACGTGTGTGTAGGTACGTATTATGCACTATGTATGTATGTGGGTGTGTGCTTGTATGTGTGTACTATGTGTCTGTAAGTGTCAATATTTGGTGGATATCCCCCACTGTTCCTCAAATCGACTGATTCCAACCGTGGCATCCGCTACTTCACCGAAGCCAGAAAATGGACGGCCTCTTTGCCTGTTCGCAATGAGAATTTAGTAGGAATTAGTAGGAAGCTTGCTCCAAGACCCGTTTCAGGTCGTTGTAGTCGATGTACATATACCCCTTCCCCCAGAATTCCCTTTTCTTTATGCGGAGTTGACGCGAAATCGATAACCATGGCAACCAAGCTGGCGTCCATCTGAAGCAGTGCTTCCCGTAAATTACTATAACCATGTCAAAACGAGGACCCTGCAATTTCCCAGTGTCATGGACCGGGTTATCATAAGTGCTGCTGGTGACAGCCTACAGACGTGGACTACAGAAAGCCCGGGTCCTGCATCGTTCCTTCTGTCGTAATCCACCGAGAGCCAGCCTCCCGCCACCCTTCCGTAGCCCATTTACCATCCCGCTGGTGTCAACGTAACAGTGCTTTATGTTACTGCTCTTCATGACTTTTGAAGGTTTGTCACGTATTCTATTTCCTTCGAGTCTGTCAGTTTCTTTTTCTGTTTCTTATTTGGGGGGCAGTGTATATTGCCTTTTCTATTTATTTTTATAGTCAGCCATTGTCTTCTTCTTCGCTGAGGAGAGTGTATGCTGGCTGTTTTATTCATTTTTAGGCAGTCATATTTTGCTTTTTTAACTGAACACAGTGTATATCGACTATTCAGTTTGTATAGTCATCCATGTTTCATCCTTCTTTCGGGGACAATGTCTGCCATCTTCTGTCTATTTCTGAATTATATATTGTATCTCTTTTTAACTGAGGCTTGCATATGTTGGTTTTTCTGATTCTCTCTTATGCTGGGACGGAAGTGTGTTGATTGTTAGACGTATCCATATAATAAGTCACTTGTCTCTTCTTCATTGATTAGGTTATATGCCAACTGTTCTATCTTCTCTACGTCAGTCATTTTGTTCTCTTCTATCCCCGGAATAGTGCTAGTTCATTGTTATATTTCCAACGTGTCAGCCATGCTTCTTATCTACTTCGATTATGTTGATTGCTCTATTTATTCCAGTAACAAGGTAGTATGTCTTTTCTTTGCGGGGGGGTTGTTTCATCATCATCATAAGATTGATTGATTGATTGATTTAGGAACCGACATCACAGCATTCGAGGCATTCCCATAAACGCTCCGTCCCCATCCTCAGCAGCCAGCGAAGAGTTCCACCACCAATACTTCCAGTAGCAATCTGATTATATGTCAGTCTCGCCTTTCCTCTGGTCAACATCAAGCAGTCCTCCTTTACTTCCCAGACAATGTCCTGATACCCATTTTGTGGTGAGTTCACCTGGCAGCTCTGGTCAGTTTTGACTAGTCCGTCTCTTTGGGTATTCGAACACATGCCACCTGATCTGCAGGAAGTCGTGCTAGCTACAGAGCTATATCGGTTCTCATGATTCCTGACCATATGCTCTAAATGTGTTTAATGTATCACTTCATTTACCTCTAAGCTGCCCCAAGGTGCACCCCTATGTTCTGCTGCAATATTCTTCCACAAGACCCTGGTTATATACACCAGCATTGATACAATCGCAGCAATGATACCAGGGAGCTTCAAATGAAAATCTGAAATATATATGTGTGAGTGTGCTTGTGTGTGTGTGTGTGTGCTTGTGTGTGTGTGTGTGTGTGCTTGTGTGTGTGTGTGCTTGTGTGTGTGTGTGCTTGTGTGTGTGTGTGCTTGTGTGTGTGTGCTTGCGCGTGTGTGTGTGTGCTTGTGTGTGTGTGTGTGGGGGGGGGGGGGGGCCTACTACTTTTGCTTGGATGTGAATCTTCTGGAACATTCTGAAATTTTCATGAAACTTGTGCAGAAAAAAACCTTCGAATGTCCTCTATATTACATTAGTGTGTGTTTCTACTATTTGTTCTTGTAACATTTCACTCTATTATATTATTCTGTATTCCTACTCGTTTGTGTTATTGTATAATTCCATCTAGCCATGGTCTGGTTTATAGTACTATCGACAATGGCAGGATTCACTGACAAGCGCGGTATATACAAAGACACCACGAGCGTTGATCACTATAGCGTGAAAAGCGCTCCGGATGTTTTGTGAGAGGATAAAACGTCACGGTCAAATCAGACGGACTTGAGCTATGGTCGGAGCTGGACTTAGTTCTATCGTTCCCGTAGAATGGCCGTATACTGAGCGCCTCTACATTGTTAGTTAGATGTATAGTGATTGTGTAGACATGTATAGTGATTGTGTAGACATGTATAGTGATTGTGTAGACATGTATAGTGATTGTGTAGACTCTAAGCAGTGTGAAGAGTGACATACATGTGGTGAAACTGATGATGTGAATTGTCTAATGCTTGGAATCAATATAGACTGAAAACTGAACTGCGTTCTGTTATTCGAGATGTGTTGAGTTTGTTCTAAGTAGTTAGCTGTTGTGAACTGTGCAGAGTGATAGAGTTTAAACAGCATATAAGATCACGATAGAAACCAGCCACAGTGAGAAGATTATAGCATCACCAGGCAGAAGCGTGATCACAGCAGCAACAGATATAGAATAGACATGCGCCATAATCGCCATCGCAAACAGGTCAGGGATTCTGCATCCAGCGCTCATAGAAGATTCAAGATATCATAGAATAGTTATATGTATGAGCGCTGTAATCAAAGACCCATTAACACCTAGATGAGATAAAACAACAGCCAGGCGATCGTTAGCAACAGTTATGTGATCCCTGGCACATCTAATAATAATATGTTGTTTGTAGTCCCACTCTATTATGTTGCTGTGTGGTTAGTCTCTCTCACTGATTAAAGCTGATTATACTGCTACCTATACTTTGTCCCTAAGGTAACAGGCAACCCGACAGCGACAGACACACCCAGAACCAGACACCAGCAAAGATATCGATTTTTGTAGATTTTATGACAAGAGGACCACATATAAAAGACAAACGGAAACATGCTGGAGGGGTGAAACATGACAGACAAGAAAAACCGAGGTACAAGGCCAAGAAAACGGCACATTCTAGAAATTTTGTGTGAAGGGGTGGGGGAGAAATAACTTCAAAGAATGCCTTTTAAGAGCCTCTTAGTTTTCGCGAAGGAGTGACGGGTTCCCAATTCTTCCCACCTCATTAAATTCAGAAAATATGGTTGACCTCTCTATTCTGAAAGATGGGAGACATGGCACAGAAGGAAATTGGAACGTTAATTTTTGCAAACAATGACACCTTGTCAGTATTGGGAGATGCACAGGCTATAGATGGGCATTCCGAGAGATTTTCCATGGCATGGGAAAAACGAAATTTATGTAGGATTAATGATGGGGAAATGGCATCTCTGAGGGGCATGTCGTTAATATTTTAAAGCAATATTTCTCAACGTGGGAATTTTTTTTTCTTTCATAATTCTACATTTTCTGCAGCATTTCTTCGTTCCTAATAGAATAAATATGTTCATCTTTCTTAATACTGTAACCAGAGTTTTGGATTTTCCTTACATTGTTGCACTTGAAATTAGGGTAAATATGCGATGGGAACATATTTATCCGTTCAGCGTCTTCATAATGTTCTTCTCCTCTTTAGATTTATTTTTGTTTTTTGGCTCCTACTCCTCGTCCTCTTCCCTCTTCTTCTCCTCCCCCACCTCTTCTTCTTCTTCTTCTTCTTCTTCTTCTTCTTCTTCTTCTTCTTCTTCTTCTTCTTCTTCTTCTTCTTCTGCTTACAACTATTCTGAGTTTTCTTTGTGTTCGTGCATCTGTCAGGACATCATAAGCGATTATTTCCTTGTTTGTATTTGGTTAATCATGTATCATCGACTCCATACTAAAGTTAGTTGCATGTTCTTTACAGAACGCTGCAGTTATTCCCAGCATGTATTGACTATTTGTGAGTTATACGAAATGTTACGTTGTGTAGTTTGCCGCTGCTTTCTGAACGGCTGAAGCTCATACTACCGAATTCAACGCAAAGCGATCTGTTGTTCCTAATTCGTCTGCGGCTGATTTCGAACCCTCGACCCGGTACGCCGGAGAATTATGAAACTGCGCCTCTCACTATACCCTAGACCACAACGGCGGTTTACAGACTAACAGCCTACAAATATTAATGATATGGGAATGTACTTTTAAAGTGCAATTGGAACACAGTGCTTATACCAAATGTTTATATTAACATTGCCACGTTTACGTAATTAATATGAAGTCCTATCTATCGAAGTATGAAGGACCGGATCCGTGTAGGACCTCAATATTGTGATCTCAAGTTGCAAAAGGATTATATGTATTTAAGAGACCAATCATCTGTCAGCTTGATGTCTTACTCATTTTTAATAAATCAGATACGTGGATGAAAAATATTAACATATTTGCCAGAACAGGTATGATACGCTGGAATTTTACCTTACTGCTCAGGACGTCAGTGTGTTATCTTGGTGCCCTCCCCAAGCCTCCTGTAGTCCCAAATATCAGCGCCAATTTTATTAAGTATTATGATAATCCCAAATGTGCCACTTGGTATGTCACCAGGGAGTTAGAAATTGTGTTTGCTTAGAAGTGATGTCATATCTTGTGAGCTAAAAGGCTTAGCTGGGGGAAAAACATATGTACACCGTTCTGTTAATTTAATATATGTGAATACATGAGGTCAAGTGTTGTCGATTAAAAGCTGACAGTTCTATTGAAGTCGTCAAGTCGGTGTTGTTAAATTGTTCAGGTGGCTCTCGGATTACTAGTTTGCAAGTTTTTGTGGTGGTTTAATGTCAAGACGGAGTGAATTACATGACAATGTACGGAAATATGTAATCATGAGATCCACACAAGACAAGCCAGGAATATCGATTAGTGGGCATAATGTAAACAACCTGCGTTATGTTGATGATATGTTTTGTTCGCTGAAAATGCAACACAGTTACAACAAATGATAGATATGATTGCAAAGGAAAGTCAACACAAGGACGTAGTGTGAATAACAGATGAACAGAAGTAATGGTTATTACAAATGAACAGTACACGCCCGTCTGTAACATCAATATGAATGGAAACAATCTGAAACACGTCAACGTATTTAAATATTTCGGTACTTTAATAACATCATATTTAATGTTCTGTAAAGAATTTAAATGTAGAATAGCCAAGCAAAGGTAGCATTTCACATGATGAAGAATATTCTCTCAAATGTATCCCTGTCAATCGAGTTAAGGAGGAAATTTCTTAAGAGCTATATGTACCGTTCCTTATGTACGAAAGTCAATCATGGACAATTAGTAGGCAAGTAAGGAATAATGTGGAAACTGCGATTTTATTAAAAAAAAAGGATAAGGATGCCGTGGACGAATAGAAGGAACAATGCCGATATCTTTAAAGAAGTGAACTGACAAAGAAACCAGGTTACTCGTATCAGAAAATGGCAATCCATATCCTTTGGGCACGTCATGAGAAGGGAAAGGCTGGAGTATGTCGTCACAACGGCAAGGTTAGAGAGGAAGAGAACGAACGAACAAACAGACTTCATGTTCAAAGGGTTAAGAATTTGGCACGCAGATCCGTCTAACATTCTGCACTTCAGGGGGAGACCAAGAGAGAAGATACAGGACAGTTTGAAATCATGACATGGAGGAATGTCAGCATCAGAAATGATTGGCAGAAGCTGCAAAAGACAGAAGGCAGTGGACAGACATGATTGCCAATGCCAGACGCAATGATCTAATATATATTAGGTAAGCCATATTGTCTTAGATAAATTGTTGCTCGGAGTGACATGAGGTCAATATCACGCAGAAAGACAGTTAACACTATATCTAAATTTCATTATATTGCTGCTGCTGTTGCTGCTGCTACTACTACAACTATTACCACAACTATGATTACTACTACTTCTGTTGCTACGACTGAAATCACCATTACTACTCCTAAAATTACTGCTCGTGCTGCAATTACTACTGCTGGTATTACAACAACAACAACAACAACAACTACTACTACTACTACTACTACTACTACTACTACTACTACTACTACTACTACTACTACTACTACTACTACTACTACTACTGCTGCTGCTGCTGCTGCTGTAGCAGCTGCTAATAGTAATAATTCTTCTTCTTCAGCATTCCGAGCCATTGAGGTTCTTTGCTGCAGATACAAGCCGTCTCCATTCGTCTCTCTGGTGGACCTTCTCTTGCCAGTCGTTGATTCCAAGTGCTTGTAGGTCTGTATATATATTATCTCTCCACCGTCTTCTAGGTCTACCTCGGGGTCTGCGGTCATTTATTTCCTGAGCGTAAGCGAGTTTTGTTTCCCTATTATCTTCCGTTCTTTCTATATGCCCCAGCCATTGTAGTATATTAGCTATTAAGGTAAACAAGAACGAAGTAGTAGTTGTTGTTGTAGTAGTAGTGATGGTAGTCGTAGTAGTAGTGGTGGTGGTCGTTGTGGTAGTAGTAGTAACAGTTGTAGTAATATTGATAGTAGTTATTAGGAGTAGTTGTAGTATCTGATGTAGTATTATATTGTAGTAGCAGCAACATTAGAAGTAACAGTATTAGTAGTAGTTGAATAAGTTGCATTATTATTATTATTATTATTATTATTATTATTATTATTATTATTATTAATACTACTACTACGACTACCATCACTACTACTACAACAACAACTACTACTTCGTTCTTGTTTACCTTAAGTATAAGATTCAACACACACACACACACACACACACACACATACACGGTATGCATCCCTACACAACGCTTCACAACATTATGCCATTCCCCCACCCCTCCCGCCTCTACCCGTCTGCAACACCCTAACCTTTATGAGCGCCGGTCTCCGCCGCTGACAGCGACTCATGTTGCCGTCAATAAATCGCACGTCAACTGGCAATAACTCAGGCATAACTCAGTTGTCGATGTCCCGGTGCCCATCTCTCGACTTGCTGCCTGCCCAACCGGCAAACTTGTCAATAGCGACATAACACTTAATATGAGCCAATGGATTCTCTATGATATGATAGTCTTCGGTGCCAGAATGGTCTAAGTGCAGCACTGTCGTGTCTGAGAGGCGGGTAATCGGTTTATTGGTAAGATGTGGGTGATATGAAATGTGCAGTCTACGTTACTGTATAGATGCGCATTAGGGAAATTGAATTACGTCTGAAGTAACTGAAGGCAATGCTGGTACTGTACTGAATTGTATTGTATGTACTGGTACCTTGCTGTCTTTAACAGACGATAGTTATTGTGCTTCAAAACACAAAAGCGTAAAAACCTCTTTATAGCGCTTGACACATCTTTTAGCGGCTAGCGAAGAGAGAGTGAGGAAGAGAAGGCGAGGTAATGCTGTGAGTAGAAGGCATAGAAATAGGAGGGCAGGCGCCAGGAGAACAAGACGAAAAGTGGAGAGACTAGGTTTCAACCATGTAAAGGTGAGATACTGGAACTGTCGTAGTGCCAGGCAGAGAGGTCCTGTATTGGAGAGGCTAATATATGATTTTGATGTCCTCATGCTCCAGGAGTTAAATACAGATAAATACCATTGCCCTGGGTACGTCAGTTATATAAACCCTACTGGGCAGAAGAGACGTGGGCAAGGTCTGCTAGTGAAGGAAGGAGTACAGCACGTGGCACTTGACTTGAGCCAGTGGGCTTCGTGCAGTGTGGCTTCTTTCGCTTCGGAGGTCACGGGTAGCAAGCATCACCTGGATCTTTTCTCCTGGGCATGCCGGTGTGCTGGGGAATGAACAGGCGGACAGATTGGCTGGCTTCGCAAAACTTGGTGGAGTATTGATGCATGACAAAACAGACCTGGTTGCGGCCTTGTGGGAGCACGTGTACACCTCGGAGGAGCAAATGGATCACCATAGTCTGGTAAGAATGAGGCAGCGAGGTGTGACGAGGGGATCTGGCCGACGATCGACGCTCAGAGGAAAGGCGAGTCGGACATATAATCAGATTGCTACTGGAACTATTAGTGTTGTAGTTGTAGGCAGCACATGTTCTCTGCCTATGCAGCATGATCCATCTCTCGGCCTTCCTAGCTTATTCCAGAAGAAATGTAACGCCAATACATTTGAAACACGACAAACTGAAGAAGCCGCCGGATCAGCAAAGCAATGATCTAATTGTCAGCCTCTCGAAGCTTCGATCCTAGACCAGTTGCCGAACAAGGCTAGGGCCTGGTCTGCCCTGCCATGACATTTAGACTTAAGGCTGCATTGCCACGCACAAAGATAAGGCTTGTACCCTTCCAGTTGCGCTTCTCCGCCCGAAGCCGTTGGCACAATGTAGGATATCAGGTCTGGTAAACGCCGCTAAATATTTGGAACTAACAGAAAGCAGGTAGTACATCTACTGTCATACGGTAACTCAGTCTTATCTGACTAAGACTTGACCAAATAGAGGTACAATTTCTTTACATTAACAACAGCGGGAAATGGAAGTAGTCAGCTTTGAAAGGATAAAGACGCAGGAATTGACTTCATTGAGTCAATCAAACTAATAATGAAAATACAAATAAACGGGTGCAATAGAGAAGTTGGTTGTCTAATGGGAAATACTAGGTAGGAAAGTCATGAAATTATCACAGCTCATCATCATCTCAACTCGTCTCATCTTGTTCCTCTTGTACCTTGCGGTATCGAGGCGATGCATAAACAGCAGGAGTGTGCTCGTTTAAGGGCTTCATATATCGAAGTTCCCATACACTATGTTAATCCCTCTGTCCATCATTCACAGGGTCGACCTCTTCTTCTGGTTCCATTTGGTCTGTACATCATTGCTTGTTGTGGTATACTGTTAGCTGGTGGCCTGGTTATAAGACCGAATCATTGCTTGTTGTGGTATACTGTTAGCTGGTGGCCTGGTTATAAGGCCGAATCATTGCTTGTTGTGGTATACTGTTAGCTGGTGGCCTGGTTATAAGGCCGAATCATTGCTTGTTGTGGTATACTGTTAGCTGGTGGCCTGGTTATAAGGCCGAATCATTGCTTGTTGTGGTATACTGTTAGCTGGTGGCCTGGTTATAAGGCCGAATCATTGCTTGTTGTGGTATACTGTTAGCTGGTGGCCTGGTTATAAGGCCGAATCATTGCTTGTTGTGGTATACTGTTAGCTGGTGGCCTGGTTATAAGGCCGAATCATTGCTTGTTGTGGTATACTGTTATCTGGTGGCCTGGTTATAAGACCTAATCATTGCTTGTTGTGGTATACTGTTAGCTGGTGGCCTGGTTATAAGGCCGAATCATTGCTTGTTGTGGTATACTGTTAGCTGGTGGCCTGGTTATAAGGCCGAATCATTGCTTGTTGTGGTATACTGTTAGCTGGTGGCCTGGTTATAAGACCGAATCATTGCTTGTTGTGGTATACTGTTAGCTGGTGGCCTGGTTATAAGGCCGAATCATTGCTTGTTGTGGTATACTGTTAGCTGGTGGCCTGGTTATAAGGCCGAATCATTGCCTGTTGTGGTATACTGTTAGCTGGTGGCCTGGTTATAAGACCGAATCATTGCCTGTTGTGGTATACTGTTAGCTGGTGGCCTGGTTATAAGGCCGAATCATTGCTTGTTGTGGTATACTGTTAGCTGGTGGCCTGGTTATAAGCCCGAATCATTGCTTGTTGTGGTATACTGTTAGCTGGTGGCCTGGTTATAAGACCGAATCATTGCTTGTTGTGGTATACTGTTAGCTGGTGGCCTGGTTATAAGGCCGAATCATTGCTTGTTGTGGTATACTGTTAGCTGGTGGCCTGGTTATAAGGCCGAATCATTGCTTGTTGTGGTATACTGTTAGCTTGGTGGCCTGGTTATAAGGCCGAATCATTGCTTGTTGTGGTATACTGTTAGCTGGTGGCCTGGTTATAAGGCCGAATCATTGCTTGTTGTGGTATACTGTTAGCTGGTGGCCTGGTTATAAGACCGAATCATTGCTTGTTGTGGTATACTGTTAGCTGGTGGCCTGGTTATAAGACCGAATCATTGCTTGTTGTGGTATACTGTTAGTTGGTGGCCTGGTTATAAGACCGAATCATTGCTTGTTGTGGTATACTGTTAGCTGGTGGCCTGGTTATAAGACCGAATCATTGCTTGTTGTGGTATACTGTTAGCTGGTGGCCTGGTTATAAGACCGAATCATTGCTTGTTGTGGTATACTGTTAGTTGGTGGCCTGGTTATAAGACCGAATCATTGCTTGTTGTGGTATACTGTTAGCTGGTGGCCTGGTTATAAGACCGAATCATTGCTTGTTGTGGTATACTGTTAGTTGGTGGCCTGGTTATAAGGCCGGAATCATTGCTTGTTGTGGTATACTGTTAGCTGGTGGCCTGGTTATAAGACCGAATCATTGCTTGTTGTGGTATACTGTTAGCTGGTGGCCTGGTTATAAGACCGAATCATTGCTTGTTGTGGTATACTGTTAGCTGGTGGCCTGGTTATAAGACCGAATCATTGCTTGTTGTGGTATACTGTTAGCTGGTGGGCCTGGTTATAAGACCGAATCATTGCTTGTTGTGGTATACTGTTAGCTGGTGGCCTGGTTATAAGACCGAATCATTGCTTGTTGTGGTATACTGTTAGCTGGTGGCCTGGTTATAAGGCCGAATCATTGCTTGTTGTGGTATACTGTTAGCTGGTGGCCTGGTTATAAGGCCGAATCATTGCTTGTTGTGGTATACTGTTAGCTGGTGGCCTGGTTATAAGACCAAATCATTGCTTGTTGTGGTATACTGTTAGCTGGTGGCCTGGTTATAAGGCCGAATCATTGCAATTGCTATTTTCTAATGACATCTAGTGCTGCTATGCTGTGACATTTTTAATGTCTGCGACAAACAAAACATTTGAATACAGAAGGAGAATCGCTTCAACTGTTCACAATGTTACAGCAGGCCACTCCTGCATTTTTAAATGTAAAGTAATTGAACCCTTTCGACGTTTGGAGATTGACAACGGCTAAAAATAGAAATCGTCCACACGGTTGACAAACAACACCGCGGAGCAACTGCACGTCTGATGTCAGCAAGCGGAGGAGATTGTTGGTGAACGACTGTCACGTAGGCGACTTCTGCAACTGTCAGAATGACGTCATTTGTCACACCAGAAGGCCCAGCTCATGAGCCAATTCTATTGTTGCGTGGAGAGTAATTAAAATTAACATAAGTTATTTTAATCAGATGAGTATCAGGAAACGTCGGCAGAAAACTCCAATAGTGGGTGCAGTTGTCCGAGATTCTTTGACAAGAAAGGATGTGAATTCAGTTAGGAAATTTTGTGAGGAAAATGTCTTAGTCTTGAAGACATTGGAAAAGGTGGGGGTTTTTTTTGCTGACCCTGGGGTAGAATTCTGAATGCTGAATTATGTCATCAGGAGAGTCAACGTCATCGATGAAAGATGAAGGGATGCTCATTGCTACTGCTGGAAGAGCGCAATCTCAGCGAACATCATTGACTCCTCCGATTTCAAAGCACCCCCAGCACTGTGTAAGTCAGCTAAGTATTTTTATGAATTTCCTATGAGATACCATAGCCAACCCTAGTAGCATTACCAACATTGTTAGAATCCTGATTCCATGGACTTTTCAATCTAGTAGTCGTGAGGTCTAATGGACTTTTCAACCTATTAGTCCGTGTGACCTAATGGACTTTTGTAACCTGGTAGTTGTGTTACCCGAATGAAATTTTTAATGTGTAGTTTCTGTGTACTCATTAACATTTTAATACCGTCTGCAGTGATAGAAGAAACATTTTGGCACTCACTTGTGAATGACTGTGTTAAAGTAATTACTCACCTGTGAGGACACTGACCAGTTTAGTGATCATTATAGATAATTAGTGGACGTATTATTTGTGTGATAATTTTAAGTTGTGTATTTTAACATGCCACACGAACATGCATAACCCGCCCCCTTAGTTTTCCCATTATATTGTAATTATGTATAACAAGGAGTGTTATATTTATTGGTGTTGATTGATATAGGGTTTTGTGGTGTTAAATGTGATATTGGTACATAAGTAAACATCACCTCTAGAGGAGAGCAGAGTGTCACAGAGTGACAACAGGCTTCAATTTATCCAGAGTGAGCTCCCTCCTTTCTTGACAGTGGCGACTTTCCTGTCTCTCCTGACCTTCTCCTGGAAAACCTTTCTCTTATCTATAAAAACCTTATTATATAACCTGTCTCCACCCCTAGGGAGTCTTATGGGCCATTCCTGGTTTTCTGTTGTAGTCGGTCTTATCGGATAGGGATATCTTTCTCCCTGTTCAGAATCTACTTTACCACATATATACCCGCCCCCCCTTTTTTTTTTTAAATGTATTCTTGATTTCATCTTTTCTGATTTTCTCTCTTCTTTATACGTTGAGTATTCTTCTCGGGAATCTCTTTTCCATTTTTTTAATTGTTCTTTCCTCTTTTTTATTTTAGTCATTGCCTAGGTTTGGCTTTGGTAGCATAGAGTTATTAGAAAGACTATTGTATGGTGCTTTTTAGTTTACTATTTACTGATACGTGTTTGTATAATAAAATTATGAATGTTTATTTCTGGAGAAGAAATAAAAAATATAAACAAAATGTTATGTTGTACTTCTCTTAGTGTCTGATCTGAAGAAGACGTCGGCAATCACAACATTTCAATTTTATTTGTCATCTGATATTTTGATGAAGTTGTCATTTTTGATATTATTATTTGCTTCTCGCCTATTAAGCTGGTACTGTGGGTGAATGGGTTGCGAATGTAATTCGCAAACCAATATACCGCTTTCGAAACACTGCTGCCGGCGATTTGGAAGCAGGCGCCTTGCGATTTTTTTTATATAATGGTATGAGTTCCGGTCCTTCAGAAAGCAATGGCAAACTACTCAACATACTAAAAAATCACAAACATTAAAAAATATGAGGTATGCTATGACGTCATGTAAAGGATATACAACTAACATGATTCATTGCCTTTCTCTGCCTCTATTGCCCAGCATTTTCCCACATAAGACTAGTGTCTGTGTTCTACTACTCTTGGCCTACTCATTATACCAAAGGCATGTTCCAGAGGAAACGATATGTGGATGAGAACTGATCACCCAACCTCATTACACAGTGATTTTGTAACCGTACAAGCTCAACACTTCATATCCCTTTGACAGTGTCTGCTGAGGAATTATCTTTATCCTGAAAGAAAAAAAATTCAGACAACTGTATACGAAAGTCTTGCCTGTCAATTATGAAGTTTTAATTTCTCATAATTGTACTCGTATTTAATGCAAGAGCACCACTATAGTATGTCCCGAAAAGAATGTCTTCATTGACGATCAATTATTTTGAAAACTGTCTGTTGCATCGTTTTGAAATTTTTCCTGTCGTCTTATATTTACCCCCACCCAAGGAATATGTCTTTGATAGGTCCAAAAGCAACTTAAATCATCGAAAGCGGCGACATTTCTTTGATGTTTTGCTGAAAAACTAGTGATTTCTCGCTAACATATTTGTGTTTACAGTAATGGACGCTCCGCCAATTCAAATGACACACAAGGCGTATCCGGATTTTTATGGGAGTGGGTGCAATGAAAGAACTAGCTTAAAAGTCGACAGGGTCGGCTGCATTGCACCGGGTTTCATCCCATATGGCTCAGTTTCTTTCCGCAGCGCGGAAAGCGTCGAACAAAGCACGAACTCCGTAGCTCCAACGACGACCCTCGGAAGTCTCCGAAAAAATGCACTCGTGAAATGAAGGACGCGGCCCGGAATCTAACATACAACCCTCGGAGCCCGAGTCAGACGGCTTGACCATTTCACCACGGAGTATCACGAGAGGGGTGCAATGTGTAATATTAGTAAAGACAAAGAATTTACAGAGGCATGGGGTAAATAATTTGTAAATTAACAGGAAAGTAGAAGGAATACATTTCTTTCTTGTTTCTTTAGCTGCTGGTTAATAAAGTGTACACAAGTATTCATGTTATCTTTTTATATTGAGTTCGTGAAAGCTTCCAAATAGTTGTGCGTTAATGTGCATATGGAGTGACCAGAAATGATACCGCAATTTAGTCATCATGTTTCCATTTTTAAGGATCTGTTCAGCTGTCTGTGTAGTTTGTTCACACGTACACATGGGTGACAGACCCGATTTGAGTCTTCGTGAAATATTGTCTACTCTGCTGTTTACTGTTCAGAGACGGAACATGATTTCCTGTTTTGCACTATGAAAATAGTTGACAGTGTCTCTGTAGTGGGCTTTCTTCTTAACGACCAAGATGTTGGTCCTCTTTTCATTGAAGTTTATAGATTGATTCGTATGCACGTGTGTTGTCCCCTAATTTGACAACGTGTTTGCTCTCACGTTTCTTGTTATGCCACAATATGTCAGTTTCCACCGCAATATTACTGTTCTGTTGGTATTCAATGCGTTTAGTGTGTGTGTGTGTGTGTGTGTGTGTTTTTTTTAATTTTTTTTTTTTCAATACAGTTGTTTGTCACCGCTGAGGGCTTGTGGAATACAAACTGTTGCCATTGACATTATGCTGATGCTGTAATGTTTAGGGCCTTCAATTCATCTGAATAGTTGGAGCAAAATATCCCAGTAAGTGTGTACGTAGATTAAGGTCTGATCTGTATCGGACGATTCCAGTAGGTTGATGATTGCTCTCGGTTGCATAAAATTCAATCCATCCTTTCTCCAATAGTCCTCTTCCTCTTTCAACACATCGTCCTCGGTGTCGATTTGAAATTTCTTGCTTTTTTGCGCCTGTTTTACAAGGGACAACAACTGTAGCTTGAAATATGTTTCTTGAAATGGTATATTTTCCCTTCGGAGCCATATCTTTATTGCTTCCTTTGTGTTCGATGCCGTAGGTATTTTGTCTTCTTGGGCAACAACATTGTGATATGATGCATTGTTCATGCTTAGACAAGACGGTATATCAAGGGATAGAAGTACTGTATTCTCGAGCCAATCTCTAAATACATTACCATTCATCTCTTTATTCTAATCCCTATTGTCTGTATGCTTTTATACAAACACGAGCCCAGCATTCTGTAGTAAGCCATTATGAGTACTACCAGCATGGGCTATGACCAAACGCTGTCCTTTACTACTGGGCACATAACGCTTTATCTTTCCATCCATTGATTGCAATTCCTTTTCACTTGTGTGGTGCGCATTGATCCACGTCTCATCCAAATACACTATGTCATAATTTTCTTTGCGCATTTCCCTTATTTCACGTAGGTATCTGCTTCTCATGGCTCCTAAATGCGGTTGCTCGCAAGGGATATTTCTACCTCTCTTGTACTTTCTAAAAGTGAAGCCTAATGTCCTTATAATTTTCCACAAAGTTGTTTTGGATAGCTCTATGTTATTGTTCTTTCTCAACAAAACCCTCAGTTTTCTTACAGTCACTGTTTCTTTGGCGTTCATCATTTTTTATAATAACTCGCCTGATGACATCTTTGTCAAAGCTGTCTACAATTGCCTTTCTACCTACCGTTTGCTTATCGCGTGTCGGTTTCATTCCAGATTCTTGCACCCATCGACGAAACGACCGTTTACTCAAACCCAGTGCATGCACTGTTCTTTTTTCGGGATTTGTAAGAGTATGAAACAGTTTCCTGCGATCAGCTTCTTGACAAAAATGTGTGTACAACTTCATAGCGATGTTTTGAAGTGTACACAATTTAACTTTTAATCCCATTGAACAATATTAACACATTCAAATATTAGCTATTAATATTACATTAATGGTAAGATTTATTTATATAATCACGTTCATGAAATAATCCACAGTTTGACGACACCTCTGAACTATCCCATATAAATGCACTCAGTCTGTGCCAAAACGAAAACAGCGAGACAATTTCAAAAATAGCGCGGATGTGTCTGTCTGAAGCTGTAATACTCTTAAAATGATGGTATTAATACCTGAGCCGTAAATTATATACCGCATATAAACAAACATTGAAATCTGCTGTACAATCTCCAGAACAAAAAATGTTTTGTTGGGTGGACATAATGATAAGGTTATATGCTAAATCTCATAATTTTCTCTCAGTTGGTTACTGAGATATTGAATTTTATATTAGGGCAAAAATAAAATAATAAACACACTATAGGTCAACACGTAAGTTGGAATATTTCCAAGGCTCAGTAGCAAGTAACGACATCTGGTCGAATCTTATTGTCTTTGCTTTGTGTTGTGTAAGAACAACGTCGTGAGAAAGATCACTGGTCGATTAAATCGTGACATGGAATTTCTTAGCAATCGATATCAAGGCCACATATCATCAGCTTCATTTAAGGGATGTGGCTTGTCCAGCTTCAAGTTTAACGGTTCCTTTAGCAAGACCTGAGTATCAAATCAAGGTCACCGATTTGTCAATTAAATTGGGAAATATAATTGTTAAGAATTATGTAAAGCCCATCTTATTGTATATGAGCGGATCATGAATAATTAGTATATAAGTGAGAAATTACTTGGAACGTTTAGAGACGAGGTTCAATGAATAGGGAACGAAGACGGCAACGATGGCTACAGGTGCACAGTGAGCCCTCGATGCGTAGGCGACCACAGAGGCGAGCAGCTGGAGAAGAAGCTGGCTTCTCACGGTGGAAGATGCTAGGATAATTGTGAGGGCACGAAGGATAGGGTGCACGGTTTTCTCCTCCCCGAAGGCTGGGTGGCCTTGGAGCAGATACAATCTGCGTGTGTGGGACAAGTTGAAAAACGAATCGAACGTCTTGAAACTGGGTACGAAGGCGAAAGATATTGGGAGTCATGACCGGGTGGACCCGCGCCTAGAACGTGTCATGAAGGTATAGGGCCGAATTGTTCGGGGATAGAGAACTCTTCTGGCGATCAGAAGCCCCTTGTCTTGCTTTCTCCAAGGCAGAGTTTTTATCACTATAAGCTAATACTGAGAACACCGCAGATAGTAAGAGCATTTAGTATGTCGTTAAGGAAAACAACTTTCGATGAACAAAAGGGCACTCGAATGAGGAGGGCGACAATATACATTCTTTGGTGCGTCAAGAGACAGGGATAGCTGGGGTACGGTGTGATCACAACACAATTGCGGGAAAGAGAGGAAGGCAGCACATGAAGGAAGATGCTAGAGTGCTAGGCATTGTTGGGTGGAGGAAC
>JACEFZ010021569.1:332500-347500 GCA_014155875.1 Cepaea nemoralis | reverse complement strand
ACGATATATTGTCGTGTTATTTTTTTTTATTTCATGGTATCTTGCGCAAGTTTAAAGCTCAGTGATCGGAAATATACACTATAACACTTATTCATTTGATTTTGTACCATGTTTGGTCTAATTACTTTTTGTTTGGCACTGAATCAGTTAAAGGAGCATAGACAGCGTTAGGTCAAGGAAGGAAAAGGATGAATTAATTCAAAGGTGTTGATTAGCATTCATATACGAATAGCATTCAGAAGACAATTATTTATGTATTCCAGATGCTTGTTTAATGCCATCTCTCATCTCTGACTTAAATACAACAACAAGAGTGCTCAAAGAGTCACCTCCTCATCTCGAACCCAGATGTTGAACTATGAAGCTATTCTACTGTAATCACCCGGATCGGATAGTGTATTCGATACTGCCATACACGGCTGAAGAAATGCTATCCACGCCTTGCAAAAGCCAGTCTTATGACAATTTGATTCCTTTCGTTTGCCATATGAAGGCGGGAGAGATTTGGCTCCCAGCTAATGGATCTCTAATCACCATCACAGACGACCGTGGCCCAAAGGGAGTAACCTAGGTCGCTAGTCAAGAGAAGTGATGAAATCTATTAGCAATTCATCATCGCTGACCCCACACCACTCTATGCCCCTTCTCTACTTCTATATTCTCAAAACAGTCCTGTACTTTTTCCCTTCTCATTAAGCTTCATTATAAATTAGAATTCAATTACGAAAACGTGTGCTTCTCTAATTAATATCAGATTTATTACTCGAAAGATTACATAACATAAAACTGAAGATTTCTAAATTAAATATGTTTGTTTCTCCAAGGTCATTATAAAATATTAATCTATTGTTGGAAGCCATAGAAGAACACACGACACAAATCTTTCATTAAGTGGCCAATAGAAAAGAATTTCGGAAGATTATGTAAATATTTGAATTCCATCAACTTCGTAGAAAAATTTGGACAGTTCCAAAATTGAAAAGAAAATTGCGATCGTGAGGGACGGAAGTTGTAACAAAAACAATGGAGGGCAAATGGTCATTCAGCTATTTCCGGGCAATTTTGTGTGTATATAATTAAATTCTTGGCCTACTGTAGGTGAGTTGTATTTACAGTTAAAGTACGTCAATTGTAAATAAAGTTGCAGTTAGTGTCGCTGCTTTTCAAGACGTCGCAATTAACCCTAGCATTTTATTGGCTGTTTGTGATAGAAATGTTACGTTAAGAGTTACTCCGCCCGGGTGTTACGTGGACCTTAAAGTGACCCAAAGAATAGTGGCACTGTAATCTAAGTAGTACGGGAGGTGGTAACTAAAGCGGAATCTGGAACCGCTCCATCTAGGTGACGTCATATTTTACTGTATGAATAGTCTAGCTCTAGCGCCGTGACGTCAAAAAGCGGCTCCAGATTTGACCTACGTATTCGAATCTCACGCGACTCTTTTGGAACTTCCGGTGTCTCCGGGCGGGCGGGTGAGGCGAACCGGCTCAAACCTGACGGTGGTCGACCGGATGATGCGATACCTTCTTGATTTTCCAACCATGAGAGACAGAATACAATATTGTCAAACACGTGCCAATCTCAGAATCAATGCAAACACACAACATGCACTGCACAGCGAGATTAAGGAAATAAAGAGCAGCAGGTTAACAAGAGGAAAGTCGTGGACGGGTCAAGCGGAAGACATTCTTCGACATATGTGGTCACTTGCGGACTTAGAATCTGGCGAGGAGTGGGTACAAGTGCTAACAGATGTCTGTAATCCTTTTCAGTGTGCATCCAACTAAACAGGAATTGCAGACAAGAAAATCCAGCTGCTGTGGAAGCGGAAGTACAGGCTCAGATCTTCAAGAATTCGTTAGAGCATCATGCTGCCATTTACACGGATGGGTCATTCGTCCGAAAAGTGAGAAGTTCATGGGCATTTACGGCTCAGACCAGAAGAAAAAGTGTGAAGGAAGAGTCTGGCGCTTTTGCTTTGAAAACAAGCAGATTGACTATGGAAATCATGGCAGTAAGTAAAGCAATAACATGGCTCTAGACACAGACATTCAATCGGGCATGCGTACTTAGTGACTCAATGAGTATTTTCAGGGTGATAGAGATGGTGTGGGTCTGAAGAGAGTGATTGCTGTCTTTGGAGCTGTCTCGGCTGGCAAAGATTAGTTTCATATTCGTGTCAGGGCATGCGGGTGTACAAGGAAATGAGCAGGCTGAATAGCTTGCAGATAGGGCTAACGTGGAAGGCGGACGAGCCATGAACAAGGCAGACATTCTGAATGCTCTACGAGAAGTACGTCGTTTACGAGAACCAAACGATGACTGGGAATCTACAACCATGGTCAGGCTGCGAGAACAGCAAGTTAAATGAGGCATGGCAAAACAAGAACACTATGCACGAAGCCAAAGAAGAGTAATAAACCAACACAGAACAGGTGTCGTGAGCCGCTACACGCTGCGAGCAATTATGGACAGAATGGTTCGAAGTGCTGATGATGATGATCTTTCGACTAACTAACTAACTAACTAACTCACTAACTAACTAACTAACTGACTAACTAACGAACTAACTAAAGTTACATCCAGACACGTGAGTAATGGGTACAATTAGTCAAAGATTGGTCTACATCGGGTCACATGCTTACGGGGTACATCCGAGACAAGTGAGTAATTGGGGTACTACAGAAACTGGGTGTTCTGTCGGATGTCGAACCAGGGGACCTAACTCAGGATGTTCACCGTGTATGGGAGTGATTCCACTACGTTGTCAGCACTACATCCGATGGCCAAAAATGTCTCCTTTCTCTCTCTTTTCTATGCCCACGTAGTCTAGGGTCATCGAGTAACACCAAAGAACATACCGACATCAATACAACATAAGACAGTTTTGACTGTAGTATACATAACTATAACCAAATCACCACAGTGTCCGTCTAAATCGTTCTCGTAGACATAGAGGAATGAGGTGTTCACCGATGCCAGTCTGGGGGAAGGCGTACCTTTTACTTAACAGTTAGCACGTGTTATCAAATGTATACTATTACATACGAACATAATAAGCTGCCCCGGCTCAACCTTAGGCGTCTCATGTAACATGACATGTCAGAAGCTGTCCTGACCACCGAAGTTATCACGATGCAGATCAAGCATTTACACTGTCATTCATTCTTCTGTGTGTCTATACGGGTCTTTGCATCTTTCCCCAGAAACACTTTTACATTGCCAATACATGTTTGTTTCAATGAGGTTGTTCATTGCTCCGTATCACAACCAGACAAAACTACAGGTTCTATGTAGCACTGCAACAGTCAAATAAGAAAATATGTTAGCCAAATTGGAAAACAACTGCACCTCCCCGCCGTAGAGGATGGGAAACACACCACGGTGTGTCTATCACAGCTCTGGGGACCAAGAATCGACCGGACTAAGTGGACAACTCTGCAGCTGAGCAGAGCAGGACACTCACTTGTTTTTACAGTCGGAAATGGACTGTCAAATGCAGAGGTAAAAGAACACCATGTTGATGTGGAAGGCAAGGGAAAACCACCACACTATCTGCCCAAGACTTCATGGCAAAATATATCAGAGTTAGTGAACGACGTTAATGTCTGTCTTAGGACATCCTTATCTTGTACTGATAACAAAATAATAAATAAAATAAATAAATTTAGAGTAGGAACATGGAATGTTACGACAATAAATGAGCTAGGAAAGTTGAACAATGTTCTAAGAAAGATGGATAGCATGAACATTAATATACTAGGCGTTAGTGAGATGAGATGGACGGGATCGGGCAAAATTACAGCTGACAACCACACAATAATTTATTCTGGAAAGGATACACATGGAAAAGGTGTAGGAATAATACTTGACGAAAAATTAGTCGTCACTTGATAGGATACTGATGTATTTCAGACAGACTTTATTATGGTCAAGATCAAAAGCAACCAAGAGATATAAATATTATGCAAGTATATGCACCAACAACAAGCAGTAGTGATGAAGAAATACAACAATTTTACGACGAAATAGAAATGACGATGGCTCAAACTGGACCACAGGAAATAAAAATAATACTTGGTGACTTTAATGCAAACGTAGGAAAGGGGAAAATGGAGGATGTAGTGGGGAATTATGGTTTAGGTACAAGAAATGAAAGAGGGGGAAAGCTAATAGAATGGACAAATATCAATGATATGATAATTAGAAACACATGGTTTAAACACCATAGAAGACGACAATACACACGGAGAAGCCCTGAATAAGAACATTTGCAACCAATGTGACTACATACTAATTAATAAAAGATTTATAAATGCTTTAATTAATGTAAAGACAATACCTGGTGCTGACTGTAATAGTGATCATGTACCACTATGTGGACAAATCAGAGTAAGATTAAAGAGAGGGGAAAATGGTTATGAAGATGAGGTTTAATAAAGAGGTTCTGAAAGTAGATAAAGAAATTCAAGAACAATACAGAGTGACTGTGAAAAATAGGTACAATGCAATAGCTAAACTACAGAGTATAAAAAAACAATGAGAAATGTTAAGGGACTCCATTCATCAAACTAGCTATGTAATATAACTGGAGAGAAGCCAAACAGCTAAGAAAAAATGGATGAATAAAGAAATCTTAATGCTAATGGACAAAAGAAAATAGAGTAAAAATGACAAACAAGAATACGCTATGATAATAAAGATATAAAATATAAATGTTAGAAGGCTAAAGAAAGTTGGCTAAACGAGCAATGCAAAATAACATTGAATTAAATGCCATTAAAGATACAAAAAAATATGCATAGACAAATCAGTAAGCTCACAGGAAGAATACTAAGAATAAATACAGGGTGTTTGAAATCAAAAACAGGAAAGATATTATTGTAGGAAGGTGCTATATTGAAGAGGTGGAATGAGTATACACGAGCATTATATGGTGGAGAAAGGGAAGAATTAACAGAAGAAAGTATCTGAGAAGGTCCACCTATTCTAAAAGAAGAAGTCACTCACAATATGAAACATATGAAGAAAGGAAAAACAGCTGGGCCAGATGAAATCACAATAGAAGAATTAGAAAATTTGGGAGAATTTGGAGTAGATATATTAACCAAAATGTTTAATGATATTTACAGCAAAGGATGTTTACCCAGTGATATGCTGAAATCTGTATTTATAGCCATACCAAAAAGACCAGGAGCAATTGAATGTGAAGATTGTCGCACAATTAACCTCATAAACCAACTTACTAAGCTTCTACTCAGAATCGTAATGAGAAGAGCCAAGAAAATAAAAATGGAAATTAGTGAAGAACAGTATGGATTTGTGGAGGCAAAGGGCACAAACAATGCAAAATATACATTACGGACTCTAATAGAAAGGTCAATAGAGAAACATAAAGACATATATTTGTGTTTCTTATATTATACTAAGGCTTTTGATAAAATAAAACATGGTGAACTGGTTACAATGTTGGAAGACATCAGCATTAATGGGAAACATTTAAGAATAATAAATAATATTTACTGGAACCAAGTAGCAGCAATTAAAATGGGAAATAAAGAGGGCGTTTACGACCAGATAAAGCTAGGAGTATGACAGGGGTGTGTCTTGTCACCAGATTACTTATATAGAGAAGTAATAATGAGAGAGATCAAAGAGATGCCAGTAATATTAGTTGGAGGTTATAATATAAATAATATACGCTATGCAGATGACACAGTATTATTATTCTTCTTCAGCAATCCGAGCCATTGAGGTTCTTTGCTGCAGATACAGTATTGGTGCCGGATAAATCAACAGATCTACAACAATTATTGGACACTGTAGTAACAGGAGTATAAGGAACAAGAGTGCAAGGAAAGGACTCTCCTTGAATATAAAGAAAACAGTAACAATGGTATTATCAAATAAAATGGTGTCACCAAAATGTGACATAGAAATAAAAGGAAACATTCTTAACCAAATGGATAATTTTAGATAACAATGGACCTTTATAACATCAGATGGAAAATTTACAACAGAGATTAAGAGCAGAATAGGGCAAACAAAAGCCTCATTTCAGAAAATGAAGAGTATGTAATGCAATAAGTCACTATCACTGAATGAAACAGGCTAATGAAACTATAACATTATATACAACAATAAGAAAGAGACAAACATCTTTCTTCGGTCACGTGATGAGAAGAGTGGCATTGGAGAACATCCTGACAACTGGAAAGATCGAGGGCATGAGAGGCAGAGGCAGACCAAGAGAAATGATGCTGGATGGATTGAGACGGTGGCATGGAGGAATATCAGCAGCAGAGTTGATACAGAAAACCAAAGACCGAGAACTGTGGAGAGCCATGAACGCCTAAGCCAGCTGGCAGGGCACTTGATCATGATGGTGATGATGATGATGATGGTGGTGGTGGTGGTGGTGGTGGTGATGGTGGTGGTGGTGGTGGTGGTGGTGGTGGTGGTGCGGTGGTGGTGGTGGTGGGTGGTGGTGGTGCTGGCGGTGGTGGTGTGGTCGTGGTGGTGGTGGTGGTGGTGGTGGTGGTGTGGTGGTGGTGGTGGTGGTGGTGGTGGTGGTGGTGGTGGTGTTGGTGAATGGGAACAACAATGGTCAAACTCATAAATATCTCCACCAATCTTATGAAAAGTAGGAAACTTTGTTAACCAAATATGATAACATATTGGCGAAGTAACGAAATATCTCATCCAAATTCATAAAAAGTAGGAACATTTGTTACCCAAGGGCAAAAAATGTGGCCAAACACAGAAATAGCTCGTGCAAACTTATCACAATTTGGGAATTTTTTAACCAAATGGGAAAAAATATATTGTTCAAGTAAAGAAATATCGCATCCAAACTAATGAAAAGTAGGAAATTGTGTTAACCAAAGGTGGAAAAATATTGTTCAAGTACAGAAATATCGCATCCAAAGTTATGAAAAGTATGAAGATCTGTTAACCACAAGGGAAAATTACTGGCCGTGTAAAAACATATTTCAAACAAACTAGCAAATAGCTCTGCCAAACTTATAAAAGGTAGAAACTTTGTTAACCAAATGTGAAAAATAGTTGCCAAGTAAAGAAATATCGCGTTCAAAGTCATCAGAAGTAGGAAAATTTGTTACTAGAATGGGAAAATTTTTGACCAAAATAGGAAATCAATCAATCATGTGCCTTGCCGGAAATCGTGGACAGTCATGACTCACCATTTCACTCGATCACCAGAGTCGTTGATCAGCTCAGTGTTCTTGTGTCGACCATGCAATGTGGCCAAGCCATCCAGGTATTTTCTTCTCGCTCTTCCACTTGGTCTGTTCTCTTCGATCTTGCCAGGTGTCACTAAGTTCTCCAATCCATTTCTTCTCATTACGTGTCCACGAAATTTTGACTGTCTACGTCTAATTTCTCTAATCAATTTACGATTTTCATTTGTCTCCTGTAGTACTTGGTCATTGGTTTTTTTTCTGTCTGTCCATAGTATTCTTTGCATTTTCCTCAGAAACCACATTTCTGCAGCCATCAGATGTTTTACAGCTTGACTGCTCATTGTCCAAGTTTCACATCCTATACAAAAGAACAGGCTCTATGTAGCCCCTAAACACTCCTTTTCTTGTTTCAATTGACATCCTTTTATTGGTCACTATGTTTTTCATCTTGCTAATGGCCACTTTCGCCATGGCGATTCTTGCTCTAATCTCTTCAAGGCATCTCCCATCAGATGTTATGACTGTTTCGATATAATTGTACCGATTCACATGTTGAAGAATATTCCCATTTACTTGTATATAACATTGTGGTATTTCGATCTTCCTAGTGACGAACATAACCTGTGTCTTCATACAATTTAATTCCAACCCCAGCTGCTCACTATTTACAACAACAGTGTCTACTAATTGTTGCAGATCATGTGCATTGTCTGCAATCAATACTGTATCATCTGCATATCTAATGTTATTGATGTTTCGTCCTCCAATTCTGATTCCATTTATATCTTCTACATTTCTGAAAATATTTTCACTGTAACGGGCAAAAAGATCTGGAGACATTACACATCCCTGCCTAACACCTCTCTTAATAGGTTGATATTGTCCCACTTCATTATCAATCCTTATGGCAGCTTGTTGATTCCAATATATGTTTTTTATAAGTCTAATGTCTTTCCCATCAATTTGTAGATCTGCAAGCATATCCGCCATGTTGACACGTCTTACTATATCAAAAGCCTTTGTGTAGTCAATAAAGCAAAGATGTATATCCTTGTTTACATCTATAGCACATTCAATAACTGTTCGCAGCATATATACAGCATTTACAGTACCCTTTCCTTCTACAAACCCACACTGTTCTTCCCCTATTTCAGGTTGTATTTTCTTCCTCACTCTTTGCATGATAATTTGTAGCAACATCTTTGTGATGTGACTCATTATACTAATTGTTCTATGTTGATCACATTCCAATTCTCCTGATTTCTTTGGGATTGCAATGAATACATTACATAATTCAGAAGGTATATCTTCGGTATCATATAATGTGCTCAGCAGACTGGTAACTTGATCTATCTCATATTCTTCTAAAGCTTTAATAATTTCTGTTGTGATGTTATTTGAACCGAGGGCCTTGCTGCTTTCATATGTTTAAGAACATTTCGAACCTCCATCTTCAAAATTGACGGTCCTTCATTATTCAATAGAATATCATACTATTCCTCTCTGTTATCATCATAAAGGTTTTTCACATAATCTGACCATACATGTAGAATTTTATCTTTTTATATTATGATTGTGCCATGTTTAGTTTTTAGACAGCCTGCTGATGTACTTGTTCTTTTATTGGTAAGTTCCTGAATTCGTTTGTGCACTAATTTGGTTATTTGACTGTTGTGTTGTTTTTCAATTTCTAAGCAATTTTTCTCAAGCCATGCTTCTTTTGACTCCTTACATAATATTCTGACTTGTCTGTGAATTCCTCATATGTGGCAGAATTATTTTTGTTGAGTCTTCTTGTTTCTATTAGTCGTAAAATTTCTTCAGTCATCCATTTCTTACGACCCACCTTCTTTAATTTTGGAATTGTTGTTTCTGCAACCAAACTGATTGAATTCTTCAGCATTTCCCATTGATCATCCACATCCTGGAATAGGATCTCTAGATCAGACAATATATCAAACATTTTCTGTACTTCTATGTTGAATTTGTTTTGTATTTCCTTGTCGTTACTCAATGTACACAAATCATGTTTAGTGTTTCCTTTTATATATTTGACATTCTTTAACTTTATCCTCAATGTTCCTGTAAGTAATCTGTGGCCACTATAACAATCAGCGCTGGGGACTGTTTTTGCTATTGTTAACGCATTTCTAAATCTTCTGCTAATCAGAATGTAATCAATCTGGTTACTAATCCTGCTATCAGGACTCCTCCATATCCATAATCTTCTAGGGTGTTGCTTAAACCAGGTGTTTCCTACAATCATTTTCTGCTCTTTTGCCCACTCTACAAGTCTGTATCCTCTTTCATTTCTCTCTCCTATACCATAGTTTCCTAGTGTGTATCTATCACCTTGATTTCCTACTTTTGCATTGAAGTCCCCTAATATGATGTTTATTTCTGGATTTTTACATTTCTTTAAAGCAGACTCTGTGTCATTATAAAATTCCTCTACACTATCTTCACTGGATTCTTCTGTTGGGGTATATACTTTAATAACATTTATGCTAAAAGGTCTGCCGCTTAATTTAACTAGTAGAACTCTGTCTGACACGCCCCAATATCTTGAACAGATTTTGATGTTTACCGGTCCAAGATAATTGCTACCCCCCTTTGTCGATCTTCTCCTCCAGAATAAATAATCTCAAGATCTTTATCTTGATGCTTGCTCCTGTCAATCTCGTTTCGCACATCCGTAAAATATTATTTTCTCTCTTTCCATTTCTTGTTTGATTATTATCTAATGGTTCGTCGTCGTTTAACGTCCTAACATGCCATGTCGCTAGTTTTAATGTCAATATCCTTGTCTTGCGATGATCTGTCTTTAGGCGAATCATAATGAACTAGACACATTTAAAGAATGTAGTTTGCCGTTGCTTTCCTTCATGGCAGTGACCATACTGGCCGGGTGACCGCAGCCATTGTGCCATTAAAGAGATCTTATGTCTGCCGTCGCGAAAACGTGATACCATAACCAACAAACATGTGTCAGCTGCCCTCAAAATTTCATCCACCACCTGCCTTCCGTGGCTTCTTTTGAACACTTCCAATAAACGAATGCGAAATAACACCGCATAATCCACAGGAAAATAGTAACACAGCGTCTCCCGAAGAATAAACGCGTCACGTAGTCACCATTTTTACCGGAAGCCTTTATCTTTTTTTTTTTGGGGGGGGGGGGGGGGGGGGAATAAGAAATATCTCAACCAAATTCATAAATTGCTCGCCCAAACATATAAAAATTAGGACCATTTGTTAGTCAAATGGAAACAAAAAAGTATTGGCCAAGTAAAGAAATATATCAAGCAAACTTATACATATCTCGGCCAAACTTATAAAAAAAAATATTAAAACATGTTAGCCAAATCAACCAAAATGTTGATCAAACCCATAAATATATCGGCCAAACTTAGGAAAAGTAGGAAACTTTGTTAACCAAATGTGAAAAAAAAATATGGGCCAGTATCAACAAAGATCTTTACCAAACTTATAAATATCTCATCCAAACTTATGAAAAGAAGGAAAATGTGTTAACCAAACGGGAAAAAAAAATATTGGTCAAGTAAAGAAATATTTCAACCACGTTGATAAATATGTCATCCGAATCTATAACAAGTAGGAAAATTTGTTAACCAAATGGGAAAAATATTGGTGAAGTCATGAAAATATTTCAACCAAATTTATAAATATCTCACCCAAACTTATCAAGATTAAGAAAATATACTAGCCAAAGTGACAAAAATGTTGGCCGAATAAGAAATATATCAACCAAATTTATAAAAAGTAGGAAAATATATTAGCCAAACTAAGATTTATGTAAGGCAAAGTAAAAAATGGGTCAACCAAATTAAGAAACAAATGTGTTACTCAAATTAGGAAAAAAGGTAGCTTCTGTAGTTATATCAAGAGTATCTTGAAGTTTTATCTGAAAAGGCATTTCACACTACGTAAGCATCAACGTCATCACTTTCCCCTTTTTACATTACCGAAAGCTTCAACTTAACATTCCAATGTATCTGCTAAGAAGCACTTATAAAGACTAATCAAGCATCTCTCCACACTCTTGGTTTTTCTTTTACCACACAGTAGCTCTGTCTTTCATAGATAGCTTCACAACTTGTTCATGTCACAGCACCAAGAACTTCAAACTTTCGTTGTACACGAGTTCCAAGGAAACAGTCATAACAACATTTATGACAATGCAGTCTGTGGCTCCTCCTGGGATAGTTTCGATATCATCTGAGTATTCGTCATCAAGGGGCCATGTCCCGTGGCTGACATCTTCAACTTTCCATACCACAATGTCCGCTACTCTATCTTTCCTTTTTTCCACCTCTCAACATTGCACGAGTTTTCTTGAAGTCTAGCTAAAATAACATTGTTTACTTTATCCACCGCTATCTCACTTTGTCATTTCACATCCGCAATAGCCTCAAGTCTCCACCCAACCAACTGTGCCTGTTATAAAGTCGGCCTTTTTTAAAACCACGTCTGCCTTATTGACCCATTGAATACCAGCTACCACAGCTTCTAACCGACTTTCAACGTTTCATACCACTTAACACTAACATTTTCTTTGATTACAACACAACCGGTTTTCTGCTGACGGGGTAAATTTCCCAACCTACTGGAGATAATCGTCTGTCCCATATGCAAACAACAGCTGTATTTCAGGAAATGAGAAGTATCTTATGCAATAAGTCACTATCGTTGAAATGAGAAAATAAAATTTCTATAATAAAATTTCACAAAAATTTTTAAAAAAATTAAATTTCCACATAAACATTCAAATTGGAAACAATAAAGAGAAATTTAATTTTTAATTTTTGTGAAATTTTATTGTTGACATTTAATTTTTTTCATTAATAACGTTAATAGAAAGCAGACATGCATGAAGGCATGACAGGCAGACAGACAGACGCACGGACGGACAGACGGACTTGGAATGAATGGACGGACGGACGGACGGGTGGGCGGGTGGTCAGGCAGGCATGCAGGTAGGTACAGGGACGGATAGATGGGTGGATAGATGGACAGACAGACAGACAGACAGACAGACAGACAGACAGACAGACAGACAGACAGACAGACAGACAGACATATATCACAGTGGAACAAATGACATAAATCAGACCGACAAATACAATGCTAGACTAGATTAAATAAGTGATCACTAGACAGATCAGGTGAGAAACTGTGATTGCAGGGATAAATAATACAACAGTGTGCGATGTCAGAGACGTGTGATGTGGTCATGCGCAGACAGATTCAATTGCTAGGTCTGCACACAATGGCACATTTGTGTGTGTACTTTCAACTACCAAGCGTTCTACTGTGATTAACGCTGTTATGCTTTCATGTGTTGGCTGGGTTTGTTTAGCTGTCTTTTTTTTTTCCTTATGTGTCTGATACCGGATCTGGGGGGAAAAAACAGTCAGAAAGTGACAATTTATCTGTCTAGATCGGGGAGGTGGTGGGGGGGGGAGGCATCTAAGCTTTTCTCATTATTTACGTACAAGTGTGGGCATTCTGTTACTGTTTCTGTCTCACGCAACTGTTACTTGACAGATATATATGTTTAGAATCTGCGGGAGTTATAATAATGGCTGTCTGAGAGTGTGGGGTTAAAGTAACAGTTAAGACAACTGTGTGAGACAAAATGAGTTAATGTAGTAGTATTACTGTAAGCATTGTCTGTGGCAGAATAGTTAAAGTAATAACTAGGACAAGATGGTCTAGGATGAACTAGGACAGGAGTAATGTAACTGTTGTCAGAGACTAGTGCTAACAAATGATTTTGCAATATTAAAACTCATATGCGCACGCTCTTTTAGTGCATGCGAGAAACTCCCCCTTCCTGATCATTAGTTCCCTCAGCGTCTGTCTGTTTGTGCCTGTCTGTCTGATGTTTGTCTGTCTATCTGTGTTGTCTGCCCGCCTGTCTTTCTTTCTATTTATTCATTTACCTATCTAACCGACAATCCTCCGCCACCCATCTCTATTTCTATATGTATCTGCGTATATATATATATATATATATATATATATATGTGTGTGTGTGTGTGTGTGTGTGTCCGCATGACTGCCTTTCTTTTTTTATCCACCTACATACCTGCTAATCTAGCCGCCCTCCTCTTCCATCTTTACCTCTTTCTCTGTATCTTTCTATGTATCCATCTATCTGTGTGTTTGTCTTTATGTTTGTCGAAGTCCCTTAACAGGTACCTGCTGTGAGTATGTGCCTGTTAAGACCAGCACGTGTTGCAGGCGTGATATTGCGTGGAGAAACAGGGGCCAATCTTTCCCTCCCATAGCGAACATCGAGTGCTGACATCGAACCATCATCCAACCGCTCTGGTGCCGTTATGCAGTGTTACGTCAAAACCATTACATCAACGTGTCCGCTACTTACCTACCTACACCTCCCCCCTCTCCCAATCTCTATCTCTGTCTCTTTGTCGTGTATATGTTCATTCATTCAGTAGCATGTCCCCTTTTATATGTATATATGTTTATTTGTTTGTCTCTCTTTCTGTCTATCTAATTAATATTTGCTACTTCCAATTCGCAGCTCTACAGGTGCATGACAATCGAATGCACGGACATCTACCTCATATATTCTTCAGACTGAGACACGACACCCTTTGAAATGAAGAACGCGTCTTTTTTCCCACGACACGTCTTTGAGTTATAATACCATCTCAGCTCAGACAGCTTGTGCTCACGAACAAGCCCCAATATAACAGGGCTTACTCGTCCTGCCGCTTGACTGCACGTGCAAATGCTGTGCAAATGAAAACCATTTTCGGTTCGTGTTTGAAGAACCTCACATGTGAAGGAAATAATGCTAGAAGAAAAGAAAAAACGTCTAACGGTCAAATGGGATTTCAAGCCGAAGAAGTAATATGAAAATCCTCCCAGCGACCTCATACAAAGATCTCAACAAAATTAGAAATTGGGGATTTTGATGTTCCCAGTTTATGAGCTGTAAAAAGACAAGTCTCAAGTCTCCAATGTTCTTATCCTTGAGGAGAATATACTTTCAGATCCGTCTGCCCACAGATGGAGGCAGCATTTTCTGGAGGAACATAAGTTAATTAATCACCGCGAAGGGGAGACTTGGAATAACTTGAGACTTTCACACTAGTTCTTTGTGGGACTCGAGGAAGGAAAGACAGATATTGTGTATGTTAAAGTATGTCTATCTGCTTGTGTGCATGCGTGTCTGTCTGCCTGTCTGTCCTCTTGTTTGTCTGCTTATTTGTCTGTCTTCTTGCTGTCTGTGTCTGTGTCTATCTGTCTAACAAACAACAAGGCCCGCGGCAGGAAGTTGTGGCTATGTGACATGTTAGGGTCATCACGTTTTGTCAACCAGAATGCACGTAGAAATAGGTGATCAGTCTTTCACTCCCGTAGCCAACGTCGAGGGTAAGAGAGGCTTGGAATAGCTGGAGACTTCTACGCTAATTCATTCATGGGACTAGGGTGCAGAGGACACAAGTAAAGATAAGACCGTTATTGTGTATGTAAAGATATGTATTGTTTATTATTTCATTTAGAACAACGGTAGAACGCAGAGGTGTTTCCAAGGCACCAGGGCCAGGTTTTATACTGGTCAAGACCTAATAGCACGTTCTAGTCGTGCGTCCTGAGCAACAGGTCCCTTCGAGGTCCTGGCTAACGTAGTAGGATAGATGATTCTTCCGAAGCCGGAGAGTATCTGCCTGCGTGGCTAGGACCCACCAGTCTGCGCACCAATAAGCCAGACGGGACAACGGA
The DNA here is from genome assembly GCA_014155875.1 of Cepaea nemoralis. Taxonomy (NCBI): domain Eukaryota; kingdom Metazoa; phylum Mollusca; class Gastropoda; order Stylommatophora; family Helicidae; genus Cepaea; species Cepaea nemoralis. The sequence goes on along the minus strand of JACEFZ010021569.1, from coordinate 332,518 downwards.
TACTCACGCAAACCTCAC
>JACEFZ010021569.1:192500-330000 GCA_014155875.1 Cepaea nemoralis | reverse complement strand
GCCCAGTGTTACTATAAGTAGTGTGTCTGGACTACGCTTAAGTTCAAAGTGTGCGAGCGCAAAAATAAAAAAAAAAATAAAAACTTAAAATAAAATCCTCTCCTTTTTTAGAGAGTCGAATTCTTGACCATCCTTCAGGCCAGCAAGACAACTAGCTCCTGCTACTCTACCCCAGCTTCCAAAGTAATCTTGGTACCATTGTAAATTTAGCTCTAAAGAATATACATTACTGGGAACAAATGTAACTTGTAAAGAAAGTATGCCCTGAACATCGTTTAAATGCTGTTAGGTATTGAATGTGTAAAATTATTCTGAAAATCTAAATCTCAGCTGGTTATCGATCTAGAAATTTCGAAGAAAGAACGAAACTGTGACAAAGATTGATGTTGGAGTCCTGTACGGATTATGGTTGGTTTGCATGCAAGACTGTCTCGCGGATCTCCTCAGCTGTCATTTGACATAAAATTTTCATCCAAGAGCCAGGGGTATTAGAAACCAGAGCCGAATGGCTCCAGGGTGAGTGGGTGAGCGGTCAAGGTCCTATTTTGACCTTTATTAATTGACCAAACAAGAGAGAATAACTGCCTAGTTCCTGCTGGCTTCATTCACAAATCTCTAAGGGTCAGCGAAGGGAGATTACACTGGATAAGAGGGGGGAAATTTGATTTATACAATTTGAATAACTGGTAATACATAGTGATCTGTGTGTTTGAGTGGCAAAGAAACCCTAGTCTAGGAGCTGGGGTGTCCTTAAGCAGGGTATTTCTCACACATCTCAGTGTAATTTGTAGGTAATGTGTAGAGGTCATTTCTAGACATCCCCGCTGTATTCTTCAGAAAGCAAAGGCAAACTACTGAATGAAAATATGCCAAGAGATCACAACAGCAAAAAAAAATAAATAATAATGCCGGTGTTGACTGTGACGTCCTGTAAAGGATACGCAACTAAATGTAACTTGTTTTAATTCACGGAGACAATAGAAATATATATTTACATATGTCTGTTCTCTCTTTTTACACCTAACCTATATTCTCGACATGTATTTATCTGGGGGATGAAAACATCCGTCCCTTGTGATGATGACATGGTTGTTATCGCTGAAAATGAAATGTGGTTACAAGAAATGATAGATATAATTGGAACAAAACGCCCCCCCCCCCCCACTTTCCGAATCCTACTAAACCATCATCAGCGCACCAGCAGTTTAAAAATTTATTCCCGCTTATCCTTTCAACCCCGTCAATTGCGACAAGTCTTAAAATATTATGGACCCTCTTCCATACCTTGAGGCATTTCGGGTATATGGTGCCAGACACATATGTGTGTAGATTAAACGACACTCGTTGGGTGCTGTAGCCAATATCACGTATCGGGTATATGTGCATGGATTAAACGACACTCGTTGGGTGCTGTAGTCAATATCACGTATCGGGTATATGTGCATAGATTAAACGACACTCGTTGGGTGCTGTAGCCAATATCACGTATCGGGTATATGTGCATAGATTAAACGACACTCGTTGGGTGCTGTAGTCAATATCACGTATCGGGTATATGTGCATGGATTAAACGGCACTCGGTGTGTGCTGTAGTCAATATCATGCCGGCCGCCTTTACCTACCACGACATTTCCTGGTACCTGTTGTAGACTGGGCTACCTGGGCTTCGGAATGGAACACATAACCAAGAAGCAGACAGTTAAGATTGCTAGCCATTACGCCATTACTACTCCATTGGGTATTTCGTGCTAGCCCCACATTTGAATAGACCCCAAAAAAAAGTCTTAAAAGCCTAGAGGATCGACTTCATTGCACCGGGATTTATCCCATATGGTCCAGTCTCTTTCCGCAGGGCGACCAGCCGAAAGCATGGCACAAAGCTCGACCTCCGCAGCTAAATTGTTTAAGTCTTTGATTGAACAGACCAATCACACTTAGAGGCAATGTAGTTAATATCAGGCCCAACGCCTTTATTTCCCGAGTACTATTCTGGTACATATTTTAGGCAGGGTCGATATGGGAGCACAGGTCATTGTTTTAAATAATCTGCCTCGATGTTGATTCGAACACATGACCACCACGCCGGGAGGCAAGCGTGCTACCACTGCACCACCCTGCCACCTATGAAGACAGTCAAGCGGCCACATAAATCGAGCAATTTATAGCAATAAATAGAGAAATTCTTAAAGTCATAAATTCACCAGAGAGCCCATGTACCAGCTACCCATAGTGATTTATAACCCGATAGTACAAATAATTTCGAACACAAAAGGGTTTTTGTTTTTTTTTACTACAAAGGGTTGTGCGAGGAGCAGACTAAGAGCAAAGTCAAGAAAATAATATTCATTCAATAGCGATGCAAGATTACAAAAACAGAACATCCATTCTGATCTGGCTATCTTCAGTGTAAATGGCAGCAGTTAAACACGGGGGGTCACAGGCCTGACAGCATGGAAAATTGATAGAGTCGCTGACATAAACAAGACCACACGTCCAAAAAATGGGAGCCCACCATGAAATTGAATCCACTTGCCAGCTATTGTTAGAACTCATAGATTTTCAACTGCACACAAATAGAATTGTGTTGTCCACAATGTAGTCAGTTCGCCAGGGGGCTTTCTATCTCTTTTTTACTCGTTTGCTTCAGCTGTTAAGTCTTTAGAAAGCCGGGCATAGGGCGAGAGAATAGTAAGTTAACTCACTTGGTGTTGGGACAACTGAGGGATGGAACAAATAGCGTTCGCTTGTCAGTCTAGGAAGTCTTGAAGGTTGGGGTGACGATGTGGGGAAGGGGGAGGGGGGGGGTGTAGAAAGAAGAGAACATTTGTTTCAGCAAGTAAGTAAGTACGTATATATGTAAGCGCGTAAAAATGTAAGTATATAAATATATAAGTAAGCACGTCAGCAAGTATGTAAGCATATATGTAAGTTCGTAAATATGTACGTCTGTAAGTAAGTATGTAAGTATATGTGTAAGTGCGTAAGTATGCAAGTATATATGTAAGTGCGTAAGTATGTACTATGTAAGTATATAAGTAAGCATGTAATAAGTAAGTATGCAAGTATGTACGTAAGTAAGTATGCAAGTATGTAAGTAACTTTATAAGCAAGTATGTAAGTATGCATGTAAGTACGTAATTATGTGTATAAGTAAGCATGTAACTAAGTAAGTCTGCAATTATGTAAATAAGTAAGCAACTATGTATGCAAGTCTGTAAGTAAGTATGTAAGTAAGTATGCAATATGTAATTGTGTCTGTAAGTAAGTAAATATGTATGTAAGCAAATTTGTAAGTATATATAGGTAAGTATGTATGCATGTATGTAATTATTATGTAAGTAAGCATACATGTAAGTTAGTAAGTATGCAGGTATAAACGTAAGTAAGTATGTAAGTAAACATGCAAGTATTATTAAATTAAGCATGTACGTAAGCATGTTTGTAAGTAAATATGTAAGTATGTAATTAAGTATGTAACTATGCAAGTATGATCTACGTATGTGAATAATAAAGTATGTAAATATGTAAGTAAATAAGTGAATATCTGAGTAACTAAGTATGTACGTATGTATGTAAGTAAGTAAGTATGCAAGTATAAATAAGTAAGTATGTAAGTAAGAATGCAAGTATGTATTTCAGTAAACATTATGTAAGTAACCATATATGCAAATACATAACTAAGTAAGTATAAGAATATGTATGTAAGTATGTAAGTAATCATGTGTGTATGTACGTAAGCATGTATGTAAGTAGGTAAGTGTGAAAGTAAGTAAATATGTATGTAAGAAAGTAAGTAAGTATGTATGTATGTAAATATGTAAGTGTGTAAGTAGATATGAATATAAATGTGTACGTAAGTATATACGTAAGTGTGTATGTAAGTAATTAACTATGCATGTAAGTTAATAAGTAAGTGTTTAAGCAACTATGTAAATATGTAAGTAAGTATGTAAGAAAGGATTAAGTAAGTATTAAGTGATTATGCAAGTAAGTATGTCATTAAGTGTGTATGTCAGTAAGTGTGTATGTCAGTAAGTGTGTAACTATGAAAGAAAGTATGTAAGTAAGTAGTAAGTAAGTGCGTAAGTATGTATGTAAGTATCGAAGTTAGTATATTAGTAAGTAAGACAGTAAGTAAGTATATAAGTAAGTGTGTAAGTAACTATGTAAGCAAGTATGTAAGTAAGTATGTAAGTAAGTTTGTAAGTGTGTATATAATTATTTAAGTTAATATGTTAGTAAGTAAGACGGTACAAAAGTATATAAGTAAGTGTGTAAGCATGTAAGTAAATATTTAAGTAAGTGTGTGTAAGTAAGTATGTAAGTAAGTGTGTAAGTAAATATGTAAGTGTCTAAGTTAGTATGTTAGTAAGTAAGAAAGTAAATAAGTATATAAGTAAGTGTGTAAGTAACTGTTTAAGCAAGTATGTAAGTAACTGTGTAAGTAAGTGTGTAAGTAACTACGTAAGCAAGTATGTAAGTAACTGTGTAAGTAAGTGTGTAAGTAAGTATGTAAGCATCGAAGTTAGTATGTTAGTAAGTGAGACAATAAGTATATGTGTTAGAAAGTAAGTAATGATATTAGTTAATAAGTAAGCAAGTAAAAGACATGTGTACACGCTTTCAGGCGCTGTGGACATACGGTGCTAGACCTATATTTGTATAAGCCAATCGGTACTCTGTGAGGGATGTGGTTAGTAATACACGGCCGCCTTTTTTCCGAATACATTTCTCGGTACCCATTCTATGACACCATGGTCAATTTTAATAACTATGAAATGTTTAGCAAGCTTCACGGCCAACTTAAGGGCTGTTTGTTCTGTTAAGTCTTCACATATTCCAGTCATTAGCATATGACACGAAGTGTCCAGTTCCCTTCACACACACACACACACATACACACACACAAACACACACACACACACACACACACACACAGATACACGTGGATCAGCTCAGTGTTTCTGTCTCGACCATGCCATGAGGTATTTACTTCTCGGTCTTCCCCTTGGTATGTTCCCTTCGATCTTGCCAGCTGTCACTAAGTTCTCTAATCCATTTCTTCTCATAACATGTCCAAAACTTTTTGACTGACTATGTCTAATTTCTCTAATCAATTTGCGATTTTCATTTGTCTCCTGTAATACTTGGTCGTTGGTTTTTCTGTCTGTCCATGGTATTCTTTGCATTTTCCTCAGAAAACACATTTATGCAGCCATCACGTGTTTTTCAGCTTGACTGCACATTGTCCAAGTTTCGCATCCACACAAAAGAATAGGCTCTATGTAGCATCTCAACACCCTTTTTCTCGTTTTAATTGACATCTTTGTATTGGTCAGTATGTTTTTCATCTTGCTTAAGGCTACTTTCGCCATGGCGATTCTTGTTCTAATCTCTTCAAGGCATCTCCCATCAGATGTTATGACTGTTCCGAGATAATTGTACCCATTCACTTGTTGAAGAATATTCCCATTTACTTATATATTACATTATGGTATTTCGTTCTTCCTAGTGACGACCATTATCTGTGTCTTTTTATAATTTAATTCTAACCTCAGTTGTTCACTGTGTGCAACAACCGCATCTACTAATTGTTACAGATACTACTCATTGTCTGCAATCAATACTGCATTATCTGCACATCTAATGTTACTGATGTTTCGTCCTCTAATGCTGATTCCATTTATATCTTCTACATTTCTGAAAGTATGTTCACTGTATAGGGGGAAAAAAAGATCTGGAGACATTACACATAGCTGTCTAACACCACTCTTAATAAGCTGATATTGTCCCAATTTATTATCAATCTTTATGGCAGATTGTTGTTTCCAATATATGTTTTTCATAAGTCTAATGTCTTTCCCATCAATTTGTAAATCTGCAACCATATCTACCATGTTGGCATGTCTTACTCTATCGACAGCCTTTGTGTAGTCAATAAAGCAAATATGTATATCTTTGTTTACTACTATAGAACGTTCAATAACTGATCGCAGCATATACACAGCATTTACTGTACCCTTTCCTTCTCCAAACCCACATTGTTCTTCCCCTATTTCAGGTTGTATTTTCTTCCTCACTCTTTGCATGATAATTCGTAGCAAACTCTTTGTGATGTGACTCGTTGTACTAATTGTTCTTTGTTGATCACATTAAAGATTTCTTTGGTATTGCAATAAATACAGAATTACATAATTCAGAAGGTATATCTCCGGTATCATATAATGTGTTCAGCAGTCTGGTGACTTGATCTATTACTTATTCTTCTAAAGCTTTAATCATTTCTGTTGCTGTGTTCTGTGGTTGCGGCCTTGTGGGAGCACGTGCACACCTCGGAGGAACAAATGGATTATCATGGTCTGGCAAGAATGAGACAGCGAGGAGTGACGAGGGGATCTGGCCGACGCTCAACGCTCAGAGGAAAGGCGAGACGGACTTATAATCAGATTGCTACTGGTACTATTAGTGTTGGAGCTCTTCGCTGGCTACTGAGGATGGGGACGGAGCACTTATGGGAATGCCCCGAATGCTGTGATATCGATTCTTAAAACAATCAATCAATCAATCAATCATTTCTGTTGTGATGTTATCTGAACAGGGGGCCTTGCCAGCGTTCATATGTTTAAGAACATTTCGAACCTCCATCTTCAAAATTAGCGGTCCTTCATTATTAAATCGAATATCATATTGTAGTTCTCAGTTATCATCATAAAGTTTTTTTTTCACATAGTCTGACTATACATTATAATCTGATCTAATTTTATATATATACTAGCTGCCCGGCCCGGCTTCGCCCAGGCTCTGGCGGGGATCTATGTATGTATGTATGTATGTATGTATGTATGTATGTATGTATGTATGTATGTATGTATGTATGTATGTATGTATGTATGTATGTATGTATGTATGTATGTATGTATGTATGTATGTATGTATGTATGTATGTATGTATGTATGTATGTATGTATGTATGTATGTATGTATGTAGGTATGTATGTATGTATGTATGTATGTATGTATGTATGTAGTATGTATGTATGTATGTATGTATGTAGTATGTATGTATGTATGTATGTATGTATGTATGTATGTATGTATGTATGTATGTATGTATGTATGTATGTATGTATGTATGTATGTATGTATGTATGTATGTATGTATGTATGTATGTATGTATGTATGTATGTATGTATGTATGTATGTATGTATGTATGTATGTATGTATGTATGTATGTATGTATGTATGTATGTATGTATGTATGTATGTATGTATGTATGTATGTATGTATGTATGTATGTATGTATGTATGTATGTATGTATGTATCTATCTATCTATCTATCTATCTATCTATCTATCTATCTGTCTGTCTGTCTGTCTGTCTGTCTGTCTGTCTGTCTGTCTGCTTGTCTGTCTGTCTGACCCGGCGCGGCTTCGCCCAGTCCCTGGCGGGGATCTATCTATCTATCTATCTGTCTGTCTGTCTGACCCGGCCCGGCTTCGGTCAGCCCCCGGCGGGAATCTATCTATCTGTCTGTCTGTCTGCTTGTCTGTCTGTCTGTCTGACCCGGCCCGGCTTCGCCCACTCCTGGCGGTCTAAGATAAATCCATTATTTGTAATGAACACTGGTTTTAAAAACATAAAAAGATGTGTTAGAAAATTTTCACTATTTAAATAGATGCATTACTTTTATGATAATTATGAAAATGCCTTAAAGATTGTATCATTATTTATTATAACTCATATGCCTGTAAATAACTATAGACAAAGAGTTTATAAATCTTTGGGGGGGGGGGGGGAAACCCCGCATTTTAACAGTATTTTAACAGGCGTGCTGCGTGTAAGGTATGCATAAAGTATGAACAACACACACAAAATTAACTTAAGAATGTCCTTCCAGACACCATGTGCTCTCTTTCACTAAAATAGAAAATTAGATTTTTAACTAACTATTGCATTTCATCTGAATCTGATAAAGGGCACACACACACAAACAAATATTGTCTACATATATAGTAGAGGATATTGAAATATGGTACATGGCCAAAAGAAAAAGGGCAACCTGAAACTACTAAACGTAAATGCTGGGTACTTCAAAGGATAGGCTTCTTCTTTTTTTAGACAAAAAAAAAAAAACAACCTGCATTTTAACAGGCGTGCTGCGTGTAAGGTATGCATAAGGTATGCACACCCACAACATTGAATGAAAAATGTGATGTTGACACACACGCGGCCAACTTTTTTTTTAAAACAAAAACAAAATCGAGAATATACCCATTTAATTGTGTACTGACCTTCTCTCTGCCAAGCGAACGAAAAAAACAAATGCTTCGATTACTTCAAAAGTTCCACTCCGAAAAAAAGTAAAATTCTGACGTATCTAAAATAAATCCATTATTTTTAATGAACACTGGTTTTAAAAACATAAAAAGATGTGTTAGAAAATTTTCACTATTTAAATAGATGCATTACTTTTATGATAATTATTATGAAAATGCCTTAAAGATTATATCACTGTATATTATAACTCATATGCCTGTAAATAACTATAGAAAAGAGTTTATAAATCTGTGAAAACAATGCAACAATCTATACATAAAATAATAGTGATGTTATTAAAAGTTATGACCCTTGAAATAACTTTTCTTATGTTAAGTCCCCTTGATAAATATTAGCTGCCCGGCCCGGCTTCGCCCAGGCTCTGGCGGGGATCTATCTATGTATCTATCTATCTATCTATCTATCTATCTATCTATCTATCTATCTATCTATCTATGTGGAGCATCTCATTTAATTCATCGTCAATCAACTCATTTAATCTATAGCCAGGGGACGTAACTTAAGATATAACAATGGTACTAAAAGTTATATCCCTTTTTGTCATATATTTTTATATTTTCTTATGTTCAGTCATGTAATTACAAAATTAAATTTTAGGAAGGTAATAGCTGATAGCTGATAGATAAAACTATCACAGTTGGTTGCACAGGAATGAAAGGAAAACGTGTAGAAAATTTCATCTCAATCGGTTGGACCGTTCGCGAACGCATAAAGGACGGACATACATACATACATACATACACACAAAGATATATATATATATATATATATATATATATATATATATATATATATATATATATATATATATATATATATATATATATATATATATATACATTCTTTATGTACAGTTAGAGGGTGGGATTTGATCAATATCTGGCCGTCAATATATTTCCAGGTATCCTAGGCTGTGTCGACCTGGTAGCCCAGTTCCAATTTAAAACTCCTCCTCGATGCGAATGTGAACCCATGACCTGTTGACTAGCAGGCAAGTATATAGCCACTTTGGTGCGTTTGCACACGTGTTATCTTTTGGTGACATAAAATCTCCTCTCGTATCCTCTCATGCATACGCTCTCTCTCAATCTCTCTCTCTCTCTCTCTCTCTCTCTCTCTCTATCACACACTCTCTCTCTCACTCTCTCTCTCTCTCTCTCTCTCTCTCTCTCTCTCTCTCTCTCTCTCTCTCTCTCTCTCAGAATAAAGACAATATTATATATAATATTAAGAATCGCAGTATATTAATCAGCTAGCTAACAGTGCAAGGGTGTATATTCCGAAAGTTGACCAATGTTCTAAGAGAGATGGATAGCATGAAAATGAATATACTAGGCGTTAGTGAGATGAGATGGAAGGGATCGGGCAAAATTATAGCTGACAATCACACAATAATTTATTCTGGAGGGGATACACATGAAAAAGGTGTAGAAATAATATTAGACGAAAAAACAGCCAAGTCAATTAATGGATACTGGTGTATTTCAGATAGAGTTATTATGGTAAAAATCAAAGGCAAACCAATAGACATAAATATTATACAAGTATATGCACCAACAGCAAGCAGTAGTGATGAAGAAATACAACACTTTTACGACGAAATAGAAATGGCGATGGCTCAAATTGGATCACAAGAAATAAAGATAATACTTGGTGATTTTAATGCAAAAGTAGGAAAGGGAAAAAATGGAGGATGTAGTGGGGAATTATGGTTTAGGTACAAGAAATGAAAGAGGGGAAAAGCTAATAGAATGGGCAAATATCAATGATATGATAATTGGAAACACATGGTTTAAACACCATAAAAGACGACTGTACACATGGATAAGCCCTGATAAGAAAATACGCAACCAAATTGACTACATACTAATTAATAAAAGATTTAGAAATGCTTTAATTAATGTAAAGACAATGCCTGGTGCTGACTGTAATAGTGATCATGTACCACTATGTGGACAAATAAAAGTAAGATTAAAAAGAGGGGGTAAAATGGTTAAGAACATGAGACTTAATAAAGAGGTTCTGAAAATAGATAAAGAAATGCAAGAACAATACAGAGTGACTGTGAAAAATAGGTACAATGCAATAACTAAAATACAGAGTATAGATGAACAATGGGAAATGTTAAGGGACTCCATTCATCAAACTAGCAAAGAAGTATTACCGGAGAGAGGCAAAATAGCTAAGAAAAAAATGGATGAATGAAGATATCTTAAAACTGATGGATAAAAGAAAACAGAGTAAAAATGACAAACAAGAATACGCTAAGATAAATAAAGAAATAAAAGATAAATGTGGGAAGGCTAAAGAAAGTTGGTTAAACGAGCAATGCAAAAAAAAATTGAATTAAATTCCATTAAAGACACAAAAACTATGCACAGACAAATTAGTGAGCTTACAGGAAGAAACATAAGAATAAATACAGGGTGTTTGAAATCAAAATCAGGAAAGATAATATTAGAGGAAGATGCTATAATGACGAGGTGGAATGAGTATATAAGAGAATTATATGAAGGAGAAAGGGAAGAATTAACAGAAGATAGTAACTTAGAAGGTCCACCTATTCTGAAAGAAGAAGTCGCTGACGCTATGAAACGTATGAAGAAAGGGAAAACAGCTGGGCCAGATGAAATCACAATAGAAGAATTAGAAGTATTGGGACAATTTGGAGTAGATATATTAACCAAGATGTTGAATGATATTTACAGCAGTGGATATTTACCCAGTGATATGCTGAAATCTGTATTTATAGCTATACCAAAAAGACCAGGAGCAATTGATTGTGAAGATGTTCGTACAATTAACCTTATAAACAATATCACTAAGCTTCTACTCAGAATCATAATGAGAAGAACCAAAAAGAAAATAAAAATGGAAATTAGTGAAGAAAAGTATGGATTTGTGGAAGGAAAGGGCACAAACAATGCAATTTATACATTACGGACACTAATAGAAAGGTCAATAGAGAAACAGAGAGACATATATTTGTGCTTCATAGATTATACTAAGGCATTTGATAAAGTAAAACATTATGAACTGATTAAAATGTTGGAAGATATCAACACTGATGGAAAAGATTTAAGAATAATAAAGAATATTTACTGGAACCAAGTAGCAGCAATTAAAATGGGAAATAAAGAGGGTAGTTACGAACAGATAAAGCTAGGAGTACGACAAGGGTGTGTCTTGTCACCAGATCTTTTCTCCCTGTATAGCGAAGTAATAATGAGAGAGATCAAAGAGATGCCAGGAATACTAGTTGGAGGTTATAATATAAATAATATACGCTATGCAGATGACACAGTATTGGTGGCGGATAATTCAACAGACCTACAACAATTATTAGACGTTGTAGTAACAGAGAGTGCAAGGAAAGGACTCTCCTTGAATATCAAGAAAACAGTAACAATGGTAATATCAAAGAAAATGGTGACACCAAAATGTTACATAGAAATAGAAGGGAAAATCGTTAACCACATTGATAATTTTAGATACCTAGGGGCATTTATAACATCAGATGGAAGATGTACAACAGAGATTAGGATTAGAATAGGGCAGGCAAAAGCCGCATTTCAGAAAATGAAGAGTATCTTATGCAATAAGTCACTATCAATGAATGTAAGAAAGAGAGTGCTGAAATGCTATGTAGAACCAGTTTTGCTGTATGGCAGTGAATCTTGGAATGTAAATGAACAAATTAAGAAGAAATTAGAAGCAACAGAGATGTGGTTCCTGAGACGAATGTTGCGAATTCCTTGGACTGCCAGAGTAACTAACGACAACTGCCTGAAATAGGCTAATGAAACTAGAACATTATATACAACAATAAGACAGAGACAAACAGCTTTCCTCGGTCATGTGATGAGAAGAGAGGCATTGGAGAACATCGTAACAACTGGAAAGATCGAGGGGAAGAGAGGCAGAGGTAGACCAAGAGAAGTGATGCTGAATGGATTGAGACGGTGGCATGGAGGAATATCAGCAGCAGAGTTGATCCAGAAAACCAAAGACCGAGATCTATGGAGAGCCATGAACGCCTACTCCAGCCGGCACGGCACTTGATGATGATGATGAACAAAATATGCCATGCAAATAATGCTAATTAGCTACTCACTTTCCAAGTGTTTATAGTGTGCATATTACTATTGTTGTTGTGTAAGATTTGGCTTATCTGTGAAGTATGAATGGAATAATGTATGAAAGGAGAGAGACGAGTAGGGCAGAATGTTAGACGGGTCTGCTTGCCCATTTCTCAACTCTTTGACAATCAAAATCTCTCTTTCTCTCTCTCTCTCTCTCTCTCTCTCTCTCTCTCTCTCTCTCTCTCTCTCTCTCTCTCTCTCTCTCTCTCTCTCTCTCTCTCTCTCTGTCTGTCTCGCTCTCTCTCTTACTCTCTCTCTTTCACCGTCCATTCATCTATCTATCTATCTATCTATCTAACTATCTATCTATCTATCTATCTATCTATCTATCTATCTATCTATCTATCTATCTATCTATCTATCTGTCTGTCTGTCTGTCTGTCTGTCTGTCTGTCTGTCTATCTGTCTGTCTGTCTGTCTGTCTCCATCTATCCATCCATCCATCCATCCATCTATCTATCTATCTATCTATCTATCTATCTATCTATCTATCTATCTATCTATCTATCTATCTACGGATGTGTGTGTGTGGGGGGATATTTGGGAGGATTATTGGAAGTATGTGGGTGTTGGTGGGTTGGGAGTGTGGGTAGGGAATGTGTATTTGAGTGGGTGAACGGGTTTGTAGGAGATTGTGTGGGTTGGGGGATGGGTGTGTAATGGGTGTGAGGGATGAGTGTGGGAGGGGGGTCTGTGAATGGGATATGTCTGTGTGGGTGGGAGTGTGTGAGTGTGGATGGGGTAAGTGTGAATGAGTGGATCATGCATGTGTGGGTGGCGAGGATGTTTGTAGGTGGGGGATGTGTGGGTTGGTGGGGAGATGTGTGAGTGGGTGAGAGATGTATGGGCGGGGATGTGGATGAGGAATGCATGTGGGGGATGTGTGTGTGGGTGAAATGTGTTTATGGGTGGAGTTTTGTGTGAGAGGGGAGATGTGTGAGGTGTGGGATGTGCAGGTGGATGATGGATGTATGTGAGGATTGGGGATGTGTGTTTGGCTGGGTGGTTGGGGTGTGTGGGTGTGTGGTGGAGAATATGTGAGTGGATGTGTGTGTGTCGGTTATGGGATGGGTGGGGGATGTGTGGGTGTAAGTGGTTGATGGATGAGTACGTGAGTGGGTGGATGTGTGTGAGAGATCAGTGTATGGTTGGGGGATGTGTGTGAGCGGCGGATGTGTGTGGGTGGGGTATATGTGGGTGGTGGGGTGTGTGTGGGTGGGAGGTGTGTGTTTTTGGGTGTTTAGTTAGTTAGTTAGTTAGTCGCAGTTCCAACTTCACAGCAACGGGTCGTCCCCATTATGCTCCGTTCCTGTGCCAATGAATATCACAAAAAACGCTCCCCACTGCCCAATGTGAAAAGTGGAAAAGACAGGAGTCTCGACAAACAACAGCCCGCACAGATACACTGTGCATAATGCCGCCGCCAGAATGTCAACACACCAGTCCCCCACGAAACACCCAATTCATCTCTGATGGAATTGGCAGTCATTTTCCTATCTGGATGTTTCCTAGATGTTCACCTACACAGTCCACGAACATACAGTTCATCACCGACGGCAGTGGCAGTCAACCAGAAGCCCAGCAGCCACGCATTTCTGCATAAGGCAAAAACTGGTAAACTCTGGGACATAGCCACCTGTCATCGCTCCGAACATGCAGTCACATTCCAAAAATAACAACATGGGCAGATTCAAAAGCACTCCACATGAAACTCACAGCTCACAGTGTCGCGCCACGCACTCACTGAGTAGCAGGGCGACGGAACCATCAAGCCTCCTTAGTCGCCTCTTACGACATGCGTGGTTGGCTACAGTGTTGCTATTCTTTGCTTCCCTTATGGGCCCCGGCAACACACGGGAGTTTTGGGTGTTTATGGGTGGGAGATATGTGTGGGCAGGTGGGGAGATGTGTTTGTGGGTGGGGATGTGTGTATAGGTGGGGGATGTGTAGTTGAGAGGTGGCGGATATTGGGTGGGTGAGTGGGTGTAGGTTGGCTGATGTGTGTGTGGGTGGGTGGGGAAAATTGTGAGTGTGAGGGTTCGGAATACATGTGTGGATAGGTGCGGGATGTGTGGGTTGACGGGGGTATGTGTGTGTGTGGTTTTGTGAAGTGTGTTTTGCTGGGTGGTTGTGGGTGTGTGGGTGTGTGGTGGAGAATATGTGGGTGGGTGTGTGTTATGGGATGGGTGGGGGATTTGTGTGTGGGTGGGGGATCAGTGGGTGGGTGGCGGCATGTATGTTTGCCTGAGTCTGTGTGAGTGCGTGGAGGTATGTGTGGGTGGGTGGAGGTGTGGTGTGTGGGGGGTTTGTGGGTGTCTGAGGGATGTGTGGGTGGCTGCGGGGTGTGAGGGTGGATGGGGGTTGTGTCTCACAACATTGCAATATGCACTGTTTATGTTTACAACTTTCATTTGACAATGCTCTTTTTCCCATCTGAATGTGCCATGCGTAATATGCATTGTTTATGCTTACAAAATCCATTTGACAATGTTTGTTTTTTCCCCTATGTAAATGTAACATGCACATTTGATGAATGAAAGATGAGTGATCGAAAGGGCCGAATGTAAGACTGGCTTGCGTGCCTAATTTGTTACCCTTTTAAAATAAAGTTTGTTTGTTCGTTCGTTCGTTCGTTCGTTCGTTCGTTCGTTCTATCTGTCTGTCTGTCTGTCTGTTTGTCTGTCTATCTGACTAGCTACCTACCTATATAAACTGATAGTTGACAGTCAGTCAGTATTTCGGCCAAAATATTCTTGCCATACGGCACTAACAAACATGATAGAAAACTGGCATCAAAATATTAACAACAATACTCTATGTGGAGCGGTGTTTATAGACTTTAGGAAAGCATTCGATATGATAGATCATACTATTCTAATTAAAAAACTAGAAACAATGAAAGTAAGTTTTAATATAGTGACATTAATAAAATCATTCTTATTAGACAGAAAGCAAGTAGTATCACACAATAAAGTTTTATCTCAAGCCATTACCATTAATATTGGAGTACCTCAGGGGTCTATTCTTGGCCCTCTATTATTTGCCATTTATATAAATGATCTTCCATTAAATCTGTCGTCGTCCTGCGATCTATTTGCTGATGACTGCACAGTATATACAAACGCTGTTGATCGTAATGTGCTAGAATTATCCTTGCAACAGGAAATAAATAGTGTAGTTAACTGGAGTCATGCAAACCGCATGCAAATTAACATTACTAAAACAAAGTCTATGTTAATAGGAACCAGGCAAAGACTTCACACTCTAAACTCGCAGAGAACTCTTCAGCTGCACATTGGCAGCACGCCTGTAGAAAGTGTCACCGAGCACAAGACACTGGGTGTTATCATAGATCAAAATCTAACTTTTAACTCACATGTTCATGCTCTAGTTAAACAAATAGCCAAAAAAGTATACCAACTTGCCAAAATTAAAAATTTCCTTGACGAAAACACAAGAAAGATATTCTATACTTCTCATATACAAACACATATTGATTACTGCTCCACAGTCTGGGATGGATGCTCCAAATCAATAACAAAACGCCTATATTCACTCCAGAAAAGGGCAGTGCGTTTAATTAATGGTGAAAAGCTTACCGACAATTCTAACCTATATAAACGTCTCCGGTTACTGCCACTCCACAAGCAGCCTGCTTTTTAATAAGACCAAACTAATTCACAAAATCCTATTTCAAAATGCTCCAAGCTACCTTTGGCCATTGTTTAAATATAACGCTAGACATAGCGAACGACTAAATATACTTCATGTCCCTAAACCTAGGATAGACTTATATAAAATAAAACAAGCTTAGCATACTCTGCCGCTCAGTTGTGGAACAATCTTCCACAAGAAATCAAAGACACCACCAATCATGATACATACATTCGCAACCTGTTTGAACACTACCTTAGTACAGACTACATGCCCCCATAACAAACAACACAAAAAAGACAATAATGGTAACTTATCTCAAACGACAACTAGCCAAAAAACATTCCCTTATGTATGGCACGTTACACCCTCCTTAGGTATTTATAATGCCCATGTTAAACACTGCCTCAGTGAGTCATTTATTATTGATTATTTTTCATGCGTTTTAATGTTCTTTTGTTGTCAAAAGTTGCTTCATAAGTGATGTTGAATGAAAGAATGTATGAGAGGAAATAGAGAAGAAGGGCAGAATGTCAGACGGGCCTGCGTGCCCAATTCTTAACCCTTTGAAAATAAAGACTTATTATTATTATTATATTATTATTATTATTATTATTATACCTAACTACCTGCCTATATAAATATAATGTGATTGAGACATGTTTGGTTTGGGGTGGGCTGTTGCGGGGTGTGTGGGTGCGTAGCGGAGGATGTGTGGGTGAGTTAGTGTGTGTATCTGTTGGTGGATGGGTGGGGGATGTGTGTGTGTGGGTGGGGTGATGTATGTGGTGTGTTGGTTGGGGATATGTGTGTGGTGTGTGGGTGGGGATGTGTGCGTGGGTGGGGGAATCAGTGTGGTGTGGGGGTATGTGCGTGGTGGGTGGGTGAGTCTATCTGTGTGGGTGTGGATAGGGATATGTGTGTGGTGTGTGGATGGGGATATTGTGTGGTATTTGGGTGACGGATATGTGTGTGGTGTGTAGGTTGGGGATGTTTTGGTGTGTGGGTGTGGGATGTGTGGTTGGGGGATACCTGTGTGTGGTGTGTGGGTGGGGAATATTGGGTGTGTGTGGGATGTGTGTGGTACGGGTGGGAGATATGTGTGTGGTGGGGGATATGAGTTAGTGCATGTGTGGGTGGTTGTGGATGTATGTGTAGTTTGTGGGGTGTGTGTGTGTGAGTGGATTGGGACTATATAGATGGGTAGGGATATGTGTGTTTGTGGGTAGGGAGGTGTCTGTTGGTGGGGATGTGTGTGTATCGGTTGGGGATATGTGAGTGGGTGCGTGATGTGTGGGTTGATGGGGGATGTGTGTGTGGGTCGGGAATGTGTGGTCGATGGAGGTGTGGTTGGGGGATGGGTGGTTGGGAGTGTTGGTGGGTGGGTAGAGGATTTGTGAATGGGGAATGGGTGTGTGGGTTAGGATGTGTATGTGGGTGGGTGCGGGATGTGTGAGTTGGTGGGGGATGTTTGTGTGGGTGGTGAGTGTGTGTGGGTTGGGGGAACGGGCAGTGAGGGCAGTGAGTGTGGGTGGGGGATTGTGAGAGGGGGATGGGTCGGTTGGTGTGATATTATGTGTCCCTGGGTGTGTGTGTGTGTGTGGGTGTGTGTGTGTGGGGGGGGGTGATGTGGGGGGGGGGGGGGGGGGGGAGAAGTGCCTCACATTACGGTAATTTGCATTATGTTTACAACATTCATTTGACAATGTTTTTTTTTTCTTCCTATGTAAATGTATAATGCACCATTGATGAACGAAAGATGAGTGACTGGAAGGGCTGAATGTAAGACGGGCCTGCGTGCCCAATTTGTGAACTTCTTAAAATAAAGTTGATTTCCTTTGATTTCATTTGATTTGATTTATATCTATCTATCTATCTATCTATCTATCTATCTATCTATCTATCTATCTATCTATCTATCTATCTATCTATCTATCTATCTTTCTATCTATCTATATCTGGGTGTGGATAAATGATGTGTGTGTGGGTGGGTGAAGGTGTGGTTGGGTTTGCGGGTTGGGAAGGATGTGTGTGAGGGTGGGAATGTGTGCTTAGATGGGTGGTTGGGGTGTGTGAGTGTGGGTGGGTAGATAGGAGATGTATGTGTTGATGAGTGGGTAAGGGATGTGTGGGTGTTAGTGGTTGAGGGATAAGTACGTGTGTCTAGGGATGTGTGAGGGGATGAGTGTATGAGTTGGGGATGTGTGTGTGGGTTGTGTGTGTGCGTGGATGGGAGGTGTGTTTGTGAATGGGGGATGTGTTGGTGGGTGGGGATGTGTGTGAGGGATGTGTGTATGGGTGAGGTGATAGTGCGTGGGTGGGGATGTGTGTGTATATGGGTAGGGTTGTGTGGTTAAGGGATGTGTGGCTGGGGGATGGGTGGATGGAGGATGTATGGTTGGGTAGAGGATGTGTGGGTGGGTGATTGTATATGAGTAAGGGTGTGTGGTTAAGGGATGTTTGGTTGGGGGATGGGTGGGTAGAGGATGTGTGGGTGGGTAGAGGATATATGGGTGGGTGAGTGTGTGCAGGTTAGGAGATGGTGGGGGATGTTTGTAGGGCTCGGGATCTGTGAGTGGGCTGTTGGAGATGAGAGATTATGTGGGTGGGTGCGGAATTTGTGTGTGGGTAGGTGCGGTATATGTGAGTTGACGGGGAGATGTGTGTGTGGTTGAGGAATGTGTGTTTGGCTGAGTGGGTGGAGGTGTGTGGGTGGAGGAGGATATGTGGGTGAGTGATTGTTGGTGGGTAATGGGACGGGTAGAGGATATGTGAGTGGGTGGGGAGATGTGTGTAGGTGGGGGATGTGTGGGTTATTGAATGTGTGCTTGGGGTGTGGGTGGATGGGATGTTTGGTGGGTGAGAGGTGTGTGTGGGTGGGGAGATGTGTAGGTGTAGGGATGTGGTGGATGGGTGGGGGAATGTATGTGTGTGTGTGGGTTATGTGTGTGGATGGGTGGGGGAGTTGGAGTGAATGGGGGATGTGTGGGTGGGTGGTGGATGTGTCTCATAACATAGTAATATGCATTGTTTATGTTTACCAAATTCATGTGACAATGTTTTTTTCCTATGCACTGTTGATGAAAGAAAGATGAGTGAATGGAAGGGCCGAATGTAAGACGGGCCTGCGTGCCCAATTTTTTACCCTTTGAAAATAAAGTCTGTTCGTTCGTTCGTTCGTTCGTTCTATCTATCTGTCTTCTGTCAGTCTGTCTATCTATCTGTCTATCTGACTGTATGTCTATTTGTCTGTCTATCTATCTAGCTGCCTACCTATATACCTACCTCCCTATCAACCTACCTACCTGCCTACCTGTCTGTCTGTCTGCCTCCCTGTCTACCTCCCTGTCTGTCTGTCTGTCTGTCTGTCTCTCTGTCTGTCTGTCTGAATCCCTGCCTGTCTGCCTGTCTATCTCCCTTTTCTTTCCGCAGGTGACCACTACCCGCTTTTCAACAAAGCAGGAATGTATTTTACTTGCATCATACTTTGATGACCTTACAAGCTGCCTTTTGTCCTTCATTTTGCTGTACAACACGTAAGCAAACAATGTGTACGTATGTATAGGTGTCAACATGAGCTCTTCTTCAGACACATAAATATCAGCACAGAACCATAATAAGGCCAAAGTATTCAGGGGAAAAAACTCCGCAAGCAACAACGGCTGAGCGGCTCAGACACAATTTGTGGAGAATATAAGATTGCTTGGAAGAAAATGAATGGAAATTTATTTCTATCGACTAACCCTATCCTAGACTTTGATTGGGGCACCAGCTCGTAGAATAATAACAACCAAGGACTGTATGCGCATCAGTCATTCTTATTGCCATACTTACCGTTTTTATTAGGGCCGCGTTAGTATAATGGTTAGGACGGTATCCTGACAATGGCAAGAGCGCGTGCCGACGAGAGTTCGATGTGAGCACTTCTTATTTCACTACGGGAACGAACGAACTTTATTTTCAAACGGTCACAAATTACATAAGGCCCTTCCGATCACTCGTCTTTCGTTCATCAATTATCTATTGTGCATGTTACATATACATAGCAAACATAAGCATTGTCAAACGAATGTTGTAAACATCAATTCATTCATTCATTCAGTAGTATGTCCTTTGCAGAACCTCGCTACCATAACAACCTTCGTTGAAAACATAAAAAATGCGTATTACCATGTTATGAGACAAGCAGGCGTACACACGCCCATGCATAAACACATACATATCTACCTGCAGACATACTTACATCATTTACACAAACTCTCACAGTTATCAATCGATTAATCAGATGCCATCTCCACAATGAAGGTTGGCTGCAATAGATCTCCAACACTGTCTGTCTCTCGCCCTGACTGTACATTCTGTCAGACTGATGTTCGTCCATCTCTTGATGTTATCTTCCCACTTTGATCGTTGTCTACCTCTTGCTCGCTTGCCCTCAACCTTGCCCTCCAGTATGGTTTTTATAAGAGTGTTTTGTCTTTTAACCTGGCCGAACTATTTCACTTCCCTCTTTTTTTTATTTCTTTCATAAATTCTCTTTTTATTCCCAGTTTTTCTAGACCCTTGTATTTGATTGTTTTTGTTTCCATGAAATACGACATATTCTTCTGTATATCCATATCTTCAGGGCATTTATTTGATTTTCCAGTTGCTTGTTCAATGTCCAGGCTTCTGCGCCATACAGTAGTGTTGAATATATGTAACATCTGACAATTCTCATTTTTAATGCGTTGTTAATCTCTTTAGATGTTAATACTGATTTCATGCTGTTGAAAGCATTTTGGCCATTCTCATTCTCTTTTTGATTTCTATTTCACTTCTGCCATTATCTGTTGTTACATGTCCAAGATAGGAGAATATTGTTACTTGTTCTAGTATCTCCCCGTTTACTGTGTGATGTTCATTGATGGCCTTTCCTTTCCATTGCTAATTATCATAGTTTTCATTTTTAGGATGTTAATATCTTAGCCAAGCTCTGCATTATGCCTGTTTCCTTGTTCCACTGGGTTTTGTATCTCTTGCTCGCTTTCTGAAGGAGCGGATATTACCATAGTTCACTCTCTCCTCAAGCAGAGACGCCTTCGATTACTGGGCTACGTGACTCGTATGGATGATGAATGTATTCCCAAAGATCTCTTATACGGAGAAATAGTCACAGTGAAGACGCCAACCGGAAGACCCCAAATGCGATATAAGGATTATATAAACAAGATATGAAAACCCTTGGCATAGATCCAGAGATATGGGAAAGAACTGCAGCAGACAGATGTTCCTGGAGAAGATTTGCACGAAACGTACTGGTGCTCTTTGAGCGCAATCTGATCCAACAAATTGAGGATAAGAGGCACAAGCAAACAATGCAGTCACTTGCTGCGGGACCTGTCTTGTTTTACTGATGCAGAAATTGTGACAGAGATTGTCACTCCCGCATTAGACTATACAGTCACCAGCAGCGCTGTCAGGTGCCTTCCCTGTGGCACAACTCTACAGTCCTACGGGACTGAAGGAGGCATAATTACTTACTTACTTACTTACTTACCTACTTACTTATCTACTTACTTACTTACTTACTTACTTATCTACTTACTTACTTACTTACTTACTTACTAACTTACTTACTTACTTACTTACCTACTTACTTATCTACCTACTTACTTACTTACTGAATCTACTTAATTACTTATTTACATACTTAAATACTTACCTATTTACTTACCAAACGTCCAATATGCTTAAAAGGGTCATGTAATGGGGTGTATTTTTTATGACTGTGGAGTGTTTGGAAATATTGCGTGTTACGGTGTTAGGTCACCGTATGACAGTAGACGGTACTACCTGCTTTCTGTCAGCGCCGAATGTTGTTCGGCGGTTACTAAACCCGACACCCCACATTGTGCCAGCGACTTCGGGCGGAAGAGCGCAATTGGGAGGGAACAAGCCTTATCCTGGTGAGAGGAAGTGTAACCTAAAGACAAAATGTCATGGCAGGGCAAATCAGACCATAAGCCTTGATTGGCGGCTGGTCTAGGATCGAAGCTCCGACAGGCGGACAGTTATAGCATTGCTTTGCTGATCCGGCAGCTACTGCAGATTGTCTTGTTCCAGATGTAGGGGTGTTACCTTTCCTCTGGAGTGAACTAGGCAGGCCGAGAGAGGGATCATGCAGCATGGGCAACACATCGTCTTTATATTTTAGCCCAGGCTTTGTGCTATGGAGAGGTAATAACTCCATCCCTGGTCTTAACCGGTCTCGGAATCAAAGCGAGAGGTAACATTTACTGGTTATACGTCCTTGTCAACTGACGTAGACATGGAGCGGCACGGGTTGCCTCTGACGGTGGGAGACACCTACAGGTGTCACTGATAAGCTACCACCTGCCTCAAGCTGGGCAGCCCCCGGCCAGTTGGGTCCAGATCCGCCACAGCCTGTCTGCTTCAATGGGTGCTTGGGGCTAGGACAAAATCTGGATCGCAAGCTGTAAAACCGATGCACCAAGTACTAATAAAAAAGAAAGAAATAGAAACCTCAAGCTACGGCTTGCAACCTGGAACATGAGAACCATGTGTCCAGGATTTTACACTGACCTGACGATTATTAACGATATGAGAAAAACTGTTGTGATTGATGCCAAACTCAATCGTCTTAACATTGATATTGCTGGTCTGTAGGAGACTCGCTTCGCCGAGGAAGGGTCACTCAGGAAAAACAATTACATCTTTTCTTCTTCTTTTTTTTTTTTTTTGGAAGGGAGAGGGCAGACAGAAAAAAGGCAAGATGGTGTGGGCTTTGCAGTGAAGAATTCGCTACTTGGAATGATTGAAATTCCAGCTGGAGGTAATGAAAGACTATTATCCCTGCGCTTGGCAACCTCTTGTGGTTTTGCCACCATTATCACTACATGCGCACCGACACTTGCTTCCTCTGATGATGTGAAGGATTCGTTCTATGAGGAGCTAGACTCTGTGATCAAGGCAGTTTCAAGATCCGACTACATTTATATGCTCGTGTGGGCAAGGATTCGAGTTCATGGCCAGTGTGCCTTGGAAAATACAACATCTGTCGCATGAATGAAAATGGTAAAAGGTTGCTGGAGCATTGCACCAGAAATGGCCTATGTATTACAAACTCCTTCTTTAAAACAAAAGAGCTGCATAAGGTCTCATGGAAACATCCAAGATCCGGCCATTAGCATCAGCTGGACTTCATCATCTCACGGAGACAACATCTGAACCAAACATCATTAACTCGATGTTACTGCACTGCTGACTGTGATACGATCATACTTTGGTCGTTTCAATAGTTAGGCTGAGACCAAAGAGAATCTACACAGCTAAACATAAATGTAGCCCCAGGATTAATGTTATTAACAACTACGATCCTGATAAGTGCTTTGAGTTCCAACAGCAACGTAAAGACGCTTTCGGTGATACATCAGAAATGTGTACAGCAAGTGAAAAGTGGGGTAAACTTAAGGAAACTCTTTATAAAACAGCGGTAGGGGTTTACGGCACTGTGGATCATACGAGGCAGGACTGGCTTGCGGCAAACAGCCAGACACTGGAGCCCTTGATTGATAAAAAGAAGATAGTTCTCTTAAGAAACAAGGAAAGAACAACGCGTAAACCTCTCAGTGAGCTGAATAAAGCTAAGAAGGATGTGCAAAAGGTACCAAGCAGTGTGGAAATGACTATGGGATCAAGTTATGTGAGTCCATTCAAAATTCAATGATAAGGGAAACATCAGAAGCATGTATGAAGAGATAAAGAAATCCTGTGGTCCAATGGTCAAAAGAAGTGCATCACTGAAAACCTTGACTGGAGAAATAATCACTGATAAGAAACAGCAGATGGATAGATGGGTATAGAACTATATGGAGTTTTACTCAAGTGTGAAAAAATTAGCGAATGATGCCCTCAACGCCATAGAGACCCTCCTAACTCTTGACCACCTGGACACGCTTCCCACCATAACAGAAGTTAAGTGTGCTATAAATGAACTTGCATCTGTGTGAGGTGTTAAAATAATAATTGACAATAGTGGCTAGGTTTTCTAGGGAATCCCGGATGGGATGGATTTTCATTCTCAATCAGCCTTCTTAAGGAAACCCTGAAATAGCTCAGATCCCCCAAGTGAGGAACTAGATAGAAAATGTTCAAATCCTACACTAATTTTATGAAGAAAAGGGCCTCCTTTAAAAGGCGAGGTGATCATGGAAATTTACCACAGACACAAGGAGAAAGCAATTTACTCCTTAAGACAACTGTGTCTATGCGTTGGTGTCCATCCTCACTCGGTCACATTTTAAATTCTACAGTGTTATAGAACGTCGATCGTATACAACGTATAGAACAACCACCGTTAAACAAATATCAACCAGCAATTGACATAAACATCAACGTTGGAACAAATGTTCACAATGATTTACTTCAAGAGCTTGAATACATATACTTGTACTTAAAAGTATTGAATTTTAGGGAAATTCCATGGGATGAAATGTGATATCAAGTACACGTTAAAATATGGTAACCACATGTATCCTAAAATCAATGTACACAAAACCAAAACAACAAACATTAGTTGGTTCCAAAAACAAATTAACAAAATATACAGATTCATAAACAAATGACATATGTCAAGAAACCAAATAAAACACTACATATTCAGAACGCAATACCTAGTCTAATTAATAAGTCATATTCTCTCTCTCTCTCTCTCTCTCTCTCTCTCTCTCTCTCTCTCTCTCTCTCTCTCTCTCTCTCTCTCTCTCTCTCTCTCTCTCTCTCTCTCTCTCTCTCTCTCTCTCATGTGAATGTATCATGCGTAATATGCATTGTTTATGCTTACAAAATCCATCTGACAATGTTTTTTCCCCCTATGTTAATGTAACATGCACATTTGATGAATGAAAGATGAGTGATTGAAAGGGCCGAATGTAAGACGGGCCTGCGTGCCCAATTTGTTACCCTTTTAAAATAAAGTTTGTTCGTTCGTTCGTTCGTTCTCTCTCTCTCTCTCTCTCTCTCTCTCTCTCTCTCTCTCTCTCTCTCTCTCTCTCTCTCTATCTATCTCTCTCTCTCTCTCTCTCTCTCTCTCTCTCTCTCTCCTCTCTCTTGATGATAAATTATTCCTCTCCAAATGCATGACATATAATATCAACATTATCCAGGGAACGAATAAAGTACTCTCTATTGCAATGCAATCTGCCCGGCATGGGAACATCAAACAGCCATCCAGTGATATAAACAATCCGGTGGAGGACCATACAATGATGAGAACAACCCGTTTGATAACATCTGGGACTGGGTCCAGAACTGGACCGCACAGGCATGGAACAGAAGCGGAATACTACCTGTAAACGAAACTGGGAGTCGCAAGACTCCGCTAGCTTCTATCATAGCATCTTTCTGATGGTGATCATAACTGCCTGCACATGACTTGTGCCGAGGGGTAATACTTCTTGAATATGAAATTGGGAGTCCACCAGGCAGTCGGAGAATCCATACTGCTGTAGGTTTGTCAAACAGAGATTAAAGGCAGTCGGAGTATCCATACTGCTATATGTTTGGTAAACCTGGATTATCCCTTAGTTTATTGAATATGCTGGTTGATATTGAGTCAGGCGGTACCGGCCAAAAAGAAAACAGTGGGTAATACTCTGGTATCTGGGTACGAGGTACGTCCGTTTGTCTTGGTAGACATTATAATAAGGAAGGCCGTCCTGGAGTATCCCGACATAGGTCGGAATTATCAACAGCATTTTGTACATCTACTTCGTACGCGTCTTTTGCTGGCAAAGGCAGTTAATAAGTGCGGCAGTAAACATTTGACTATAGGTCCAAAATGTATGTATAAAGTCATTCCACCACTACGCTCTCTGGCGCTATAAAATGGAACAGAATATTCGAACTACATTAAAATCAGTCTCAATGTCATTCTAACAAGATATACATGAACCATAAATAAACGAAACAAAAAGAAAGGAGAAGAGAGAGTGTTTCCAATTTCCCCCATTCCTCTTTTCTGGTTATGGAGTTTAGTTTAACTCGGAAAGTGTGTGTTGTATCCCCTCATTGATAAACACCTATTCGGAATTGATACTGGGACATCATGATGAAACAGGGACATCATCCTACAACGCTTCATGATTTAACAATGACAGGAAGGGACATATACAACATAACACGATCTCGTCTTCACCCGTCCACCACTGCAAATTGCATCATGTAAATTTCAACAGACAAATGGCAAATGGCCAATGACCATACGTGTTGATCTAGCGTACACAAGTGCCTTCCTCCATCCTCAGCATTAGTTTATTGCCTTTTCCCCTCTAGGGTAAAACCAAATGCCATGGTACCCCATCAGTGAAACAATACCAATAAACCAACATAAATAGGTAAACCACTAACAAAAGAGAAAACATGTGAATCTTTTCATACAACAATGCAGGAGCCTTCCAAGGGCTATTATTCAACTCATCACTCAACTAGACCACAAGAACCTATGGTTCCTTCCCCATCTGACTCTTGAAAGCAGGGGATTTATGGAACGCTGTTCTCAAAATCCATTCAATGTCGCATGCTAACTAGTGCTCAAATATCAAAAACGAATTTGTATCATTGTAAGTAGTAAGAACTCTGCATAAATTCTTGAACATAAAATATTCGCCAAAACATTAACACATTTGTGCAAAGCTGACTTGAGCTGCACGTCTTGCAGAACATATGGAACGCTTGAGTCTATATTTCGCCCATATGAGATTATACTCATAACACAAAGCATTTCCCTGGCATATTCATGAAAGTATTACATGACAATCACACATGCTGTGTGGTTACTAACGATGTAAACAAGAAGATGTACCTGTAAGGAAACGATGGCACAAGTTACAGGTTAGTGAAACTATTTCTCCAGCATGAACGTATGTCGATAATATGCGTTAATAGTAACTATTCTTCAGCATAGAGAAAAGGTTCAAGAAATGAACTTAGAGCCAACACTCCACAGCACATAGAACATATTGCTTTCATCGATCTCACAAAGGCATTTTATTTGGTCAGCCGTGAGGATCTGTTCAAGGCACTAAAGAAGAATGGCTGCCCACCAACTCTTCTGTCCATTGTGAAATCACCCCACACAGGCATGAGGGGTATAATCAAGTTTGATGGTGCAACTTCAAAAGAGTTTGAAATCAAGAGTGGAGTTAAGCAAGGTTGTGCACTAGCTCCCACCCTCTTTGGAATATACTTTTCACTTCTACTAAAATATGCCTTTCGTGATCAGGATGGTGGTATATACATTCACTCACGCTCAGATGGCGGCCTCTACAATGCTCAGAGATTGAAGGTCAAGACCAACATTAGGAGGGTATTGATCAGAGAGTTGCTTTTGCAGATGATGCTGCAATTACGACCCACTCTGAAGAAGAATTACAACATCTACTATCTGCATTCTCCAGTGCTTGTTCTGAATTTGGTTTAACAGTGAGCAAAAAGAAGACACAGATTATGTCACAAGGTACACATGGGGTACCATCAATCTATATTGACGACGCCGAACTAAAGATAGTGGACCATTTTACATATCTAGGATCCGAGGTAAATAGAAAATTATCGCTAGATCAGGAAATCAACATCAAGATTGGTAAGGCAGCAACAACAATGAACAGGTTAAGAAAAAGAGTCTGGGAGAACAGGAAGCTTACTGCCAAAACAAAAGACCTTGTCCACCAAGGTCTCGATCCTTGGTACTCTTCTTTATAGCAGTGAAGCCTAGAGAAACGCTTACTCACACCAAGAGAAACGTTTAAACAGCTTTCATATTAGGTGTCTGCGAAGAATACTTGGTATAAAGTGGCAAGACAAAATCACAAATACTGAAGTATTGGAAGATAAGACAGAATATATGGTAATTTCAAGAGACGGAATGGCTAAAAACTCTGGCCACATACAAATAGATAATATGACCATTAAAAGAACGGAAACATACAAATACCTGGGTACAATCTTCAACTGCTCCAACATCATAAGGGAAGAAATACAAACTAGAATCAACTCTGGAAATAAGATATACTATGCACTACAACATCTACTAAAATCAAAGGCGCTATCTCGTAACACCAAAATCACAATATACAAAACACTGATCAGACCAGTTGTGCTGTATGGCTCTGAAACCTGGAGTACAACGAAAGGAGACGAAGCCTTGTTACAAACCTTTGAGAACAAAATTTTAAGACGCATCTTTGGACCCATTAGGGATACACAAAGTGGAGAGTGGAAAAGAAGAAGTAACAAAGACATTTATGATTTGTTTAAGTCCCCGCTAATCACTGGTATCATGAAGGCTAATAGACTACAATGGCTGGGGCATATAGAAAGAATGGAAGATAATAGGGAAACAAAACTCGCTTACACTCAGGAAATAAATGACCGTAGACCCCGAGGTAGACCAAGAAGGCGGTGGAGAGATAATATACATACAGACCTACAAGCACTTGGAATCAACGACTGGCAAGAGAAGGTCAACCAGAGAGACGAATGGAGACAGATTGTATTTGCAGCAAAGAACCTCAATGGCTCGGAATGCTGAAGAAGAAGAAGAAGAGAAGAAGAAGAAGAAGAAGATTGGACAGATCAGGTTGTGTGACGGTATATTTCATGTTCAGTCTTCGTGGATTTGGATGGATAGGACACGTTAGGAGGACGGATGATGGTAGAATACCAAAGGACATCTTTTTTGGTGAATTACAGGTGAGTACGATATCTCAGGGTTGGCCTCTACTACGATACAAAGATGTGTGTAAGCGGGACATGATTGATACAGGCATTGATAATACACATTGGGAGCAAGTCGCCGCTGAACGTGTTGCTTGGAGGGCAAATATCAGAAATGGAATAAAGACAAAGGAGAAAATTCTTGCAGATAAATTATATACCGAGCGTGTGAGACGTAAGATGGTGTATGATGATGAAAATGACCCTGTGTTCACGTACATTAACTGTGGACTAACATTTACAGCGTGAATTAGCCTTATCAGTCACATTCGCCTCCGCCATGGGTTGTAGTTATTAAGCCATTTAGAAGCACAATATAACAAAATATCGTCTGTCAAGACGACAAGGTGCCAATGAGAATATATATATATATATATTATATATATATATATATATATATATATATATATATATATATATATATATATATATATATATATATATATATATATATATATATATATATGAACTCAAAATGTTATTCTTATTTGCATGTGATAATTGAATAATAATTGTTAAATATTCTATTACATGTCACAATTATTGATTCCTTACACTCTCCGGAAATTAAATTGATTCGTTGCCAAAGCAGGGAGCTACAATGTTTAATTTTTATGCATAGAAAAAAGTCAGCTTTTTTATTCAATTCCTCAGCATCTCTTTCGCGGATTCCATAAAAAGAAAAAAAAAAGAAAAAAAAATTGCAATAGCGCGATTTAATTTCATAAAACAGTTCTGCACTGAAGAAATGGAAGCAAGATGGTGGAAAGAAACAAGGGTAGAGATAAAAACACAAATCGACAGGACAGGATCCGAAACAAACTCAGTTTCTTGACCCCGAAAGGACGCGTGAATAATCGACATATTCATACAGAACGATGCTCAAATCGAATTAGGCTGTGACAGGGATCGTTCCTTTAATGATTACTTTATACCAGAATGAAAATCACTTCTTTTTTCGTTGCCTTTCTTGTTAGAAAGGATCTAGCATGAGGGTTATTATTATTATTATTTTTTTTTTTTAAAGAGGCTGCAAATTCGGACTACAAAAAGGACAGTTGATTGTAATACAGACGAGGGTGAAATATAAAACATTGGTCGGTTTTAAACAGTTCTGTAGTTGTTTAACAATCATTGCAGTCTATTCACCGGTAGATTGGAATCTTTTTGTGTCCTTCAACCTCCATTGGGGCATAGATCATCAAGAAATTCACGCCAAAACGCCCGATCCTTTGCTATGTCAGGCAGCTCCCTCCATATCCTTCCCGCATAGTTCATCTCTGTCTGTAATTCTCTTCTTCGTGTGTTGTACATCCTCCACTATTTCGCACTCCTTGTGAGCTCCATACTTGATGATGTTGAATCCAGACAAAGGAGTGCCTATTTATAATATCATCGGGTTTTCTCAGTGTTGTCCTATTCAGTGCTAAAGTTTTTTTTTTCTTTATTATTATTCACCTCTTGATTCATTAGAGTTTATCTGGTACTCTCCAATAGCTCCACACTGATGACTCTGTCATACCAAATTTAGTCACACTATTCTGTGAGGACACCAATTAGTGAATGTTTGTAGTTGATGTGTATCACTTTTAGATGTTCTACGTATTTCTGATCCATACAGTAGTACCCATTTAACATTTTTCTTCTTCTTCTTCTTCTTCTTCTTCTTCTTCTTCTTCTTCTTCTTCTTCTTCTTCTTTTCTTCTTCAGCGTTCCGAGCCATTGAGGTTCTTTGCTGCAGATACAATCCGTCTCCATTCGTCTCTCTGGAGTTACATATTTAAGTTTGGTGCTACGTTTCATTTTCTTTGACTTCCACAAATATTCTAGTGCTATAAAAGCTTATCTTGTCGTTGTATTATGTTTTATATCTCTATGTGAGATCACGGGCAGAAAAATAAGAATAGATACAGGGTGTTTAAAATGAAAAACAGGAAGAATATTATTGGAGGAAGAAGCTATAATGAAGAGGTGGAATGAGTATATAAAAGACTTATATGATGGAGAAAGGGCAGAATTAAAAGAAGAAAGTAACTTAGAAGGTCCACCTATTCTAAAAGAAGAAGTTGATGACGCTATCAAGCATATGAAGAAAGGAAAATCAACTGGGCCAGATGGAATCACAAGAGAAGAATTAGAAGGAATGGGAGAATTTGGCGTAGATATATTAACCAAAATGTTGAATTATATTTACAGTCGTGGATATATACCAAGCGATATGATAAAATCTGTATTTATAGCTATACCAAAAATACCAGGAGCAATTAAATGCGAAGATTTTCGTACGATTAACCTCATAAATCATGTCACTAAGCTTCTACTCAGAATTATAATGAGAAGAACAAGGAAGAAAATAAAAATGGAAATTGGTGAAGAACAGTATGGATTTGTGGAAGGAAAAGGTACAAACAATGCAATATATACATTACGAACACTATTAGAAAGATCAGTAGAGACAAAGAAAGACATATATTTGTGCTTCATAGATTATACTAAGGCATTTGATAAAGTAAAACATGATGAACTGATTAAAATGTTGGAAGATATTAACATTGATGGGAAAGATCTCAGAATAATAAAAAAATATTTACTGGAACCAAATAGCAGCAATTAAAATGGGAAATAAAGAAGGAAATTATGAACGCATAAAGTTGGGAGTAAGACAGGGATGTGTTTTGTCACCGGATCTCTTCTCCCTCTATAGCGAAGTAATAATGAGAGAGATCAAAGAAAAGCCAGGAATAATATTCGGAGGTTATAATATAAATAATATACGCTATGCAGATGACACAGTATTGATAGCGGATAATGCAACAGATCTACAACAATTGTTGGACATTGTAGTAACAGAGAGTGCAAAGAAAGGACTCTCCTTGAATATCAAGAAAACAGTAACAATGGTGATATCAAAGAAACAGGTGACACCCAAATGTGAAATAGAGATAGAAGGGAAAATTATTCAACAAGTGGATAGTTTTAAATATCTAGGGACATTTATAACATCGGATGGAAGATGCACAACAGAGATTAAGAGCAGAATAGGGCAAGCAAAGGCTGCATTTCAGAAAATGAAGAATATCTTATGCAATAAGTCACTATCATTGAATGTAAGAAAGAGAGTGCTGAAGTGCTATATAGAACCTGTTTTGCTGTATGGCTGTGAATCTTGGAATGTAAATGAACAAATTAGGAAGAGATTGGAAGCAACAGAGATGTGGTTCCTTAGACGAATGTTGCTAATTCCTTGGACTGCCAAAGTAACAAACAACGAATGCCTGAAAGAGGCTAATAAAACTAGAACATTATATACAACAATAAAACAGGGACAAACAGATTTTTTTGGTCATGTGATGAGAAGAGAGGCGTTGGAGAAGATGGTGACAACTGGAAAGATCGAGGGGAAGAGAAGCAGAGGCAGACCACGAGAAATGATGCTGGATGGATTGCGACTGTGGCATGGAGGAATATCAACGGCAGAGTTGATCCAGAAAACCAAAGACCGAGATCTGTGGAGAGTCATGAACGCCTACGCCAGTCAGCATAACACTCGATGATGATGATGATGATGATGATGATGATGATGATGATGATGATGATTATGATGATGATCTCTGTGTTCCTCCATCTTGTCCTTTGTGTATGATTCCACCCGGTGACGTGGTGGGGTTCCACCAAGGAAGATTGGATTATGTAGTGGCTTGCCTCATCACATGTCGAGTGAATTACTATAAAACAAAACAAAACACACAAATACCAAAACTGTCCCGTATGAGAAACGTGTTGTGCGTACGTGAACCGTTAGGATCATCACATATTGTGGGCCTGGGTGCTTAGAGCAAAAGGCTATATCCCTCACGTAGAGAACGTGGAGTGCATGCATCGAAGCAACCTCCGACCCCGCCCATGGCATTGTGAGCGTAAAGTCCTAGCCATGACAACACCACCATCATGTGCCATGACTGTAAGTGTAGGCAGTCATGTTTCGCCATCTCACACGATCACCAGAGTCGTGGATCAGCTCTGTCTTCTTGTCTCGACTATGCCATATGGCCAAGCCATCCAGCTGTTTACTTCTCTGCCTTTTCCTTGTTCTATCTTTCTCAATCTTGCCATTTGTCACCAGGTTCTCTAGTTTATTTCGTCTCATAACGTCTGCGTCTGCTTTCTCTAATAAGTTTAATGTTTTCACTTGTGTCTTTTAGGACTTGCTCATTTGTTGTTCTGTCGGTCCATGATATTCTTTTCATTTGACTCAGAAACCACAAGAACGCAGGAGTAATTTACTACAAGTTGATTAGTTTCTTTCAACTGTTCATATATGTACAGCTTTCTTTATTCCCCCGGCTCTGTGGCGAAGGGGTACGAATGCAATTCGTAACCACGCAAACCGCGTTCGAAACACAGCTGCGGACTATTTGTCGCCCAGGTCATGATGTCTCCGGGTGTCTTTCCCCGGCCGTGCCTTCGAGACGTTCGATCTTTACTTTGTCCTTACAATATGCCTCTCCGCAGGTGTGAAGTTTCAGTAGACAGTTACACAAACCGCTGATGACTGGGTCAGAGAGAAGTCGATACTGAACCTCTCTCCGAAGAGAAAGGTCAGTAAGGTCAGTAAAGAGAGAAAGGTCAGTAAGGTCAGTAAAGAGAGAAAGGTCAGTAAGGTCAGTAAAGAGAGAAAGGTCAGTAAGGTCAGTAAAGAGAGAAAGGTCAGTAAGGTCAGTAAAGAGAGAAAGGTCAGTAAGGTCAGTAAAGAGAGAAAGGTCAGTAAGGTCAGTAAAGAGAGAAAGGTCAGTAAGGTCAGTAAAGAGAGAAAGGTCAGTAAGGTCAGTAAAGAGAGAAAGGTCAGTAAGGTCAGTAAAGAGAGAAAGGTCAGTAAAGAGAGAAAGGTCAGTCAGGTCAGTAAAGGACACTTTTACTCGCCGTAGACGCACTGGTATATGGTAATCCATGTTTTTATAGACCAGTCTGCACTTGCTTGCTGATATGGTCAATATCACACCAGCCGCATTTACTTCCCAAGATCATTCCTAGCACACATTATAGATCGTGGCAACCTAGGAGTCCACATCAATTGTAACGCTTCGAATCTGTCCCGATGTGAATCGAACCCATTGAGCACCGAGCTAGCGCGGGAGTTCAGGGGTCGACTTACACGAAAGTGGTCACAGGATATTACACATACCCTTGGCATGAAAATACAAGAGGCAAGGACCCTGTCGACAGATCGAGAGTCTTTACGGTGGATCGGGATGAGAGCAATGTTCTGCGAAGGACCTAGTACATCAATGGTTCTCAACCGATGGGAAATTCCCCTCCCCCAGGGAGGAATATTATGTTTTCCCCGGGGGTGGGGGGGGGGGGGGGGGGGGGTAATTAAGATTATAAGATTATTTCAAGATCGCGTTAATACAATAATAGATTATTTGATATTTTTTTTTCCTTCATACTTTACGGTTCTGTACTTCTCGCCCTTCTGAAATTCGTTTTGTAACGTAAGTAGAATCGCAAATGACGTTTTATAAGACGTCTAGACTTGTTCTAGTATGTGTTATTAAATTTAGCTTCCATTTCTACGTATACTATGTAGGGACCGTTGGCGAAGGAATTTATAGGGAGGAAATACGAAAGGGGGGAATGACATTCTGAACACACGGTGAAGAGGTGTATGGGTAAAAAAAAAGGTTGAGAACCACTGTACTACATGATGATGGCACTGGTTATCTTATCTTATCCCCCACAGTTATCACATTTGGCAGGTTCGTTCCTATTGTTATTTATAAATATGTATGCCATATTTGTTACTTTATCATCCCAGGCGGTTGTTACTAGTAACCAGGCTGTCTTTAGTTATTATTTTAAAACTTAATGCCGTAGTTGTTACTTCATAATCTCAGATATTTGTTAATTCTAACCAGTCTGTAACATTATATACAACAATAAGAAAGAGACAAACATCTTTCTTCGGTCACGTGATGAGAAGAGAGGCATTGGAGAACATCGTAACAACTGGAAAAATCGAGGGGAAGAGAGGCAGAGGCAGACCAAGAGAAATGATGCTGGATGGATTGAGACGGTGGCATGGAGGAATATCAGCAGCAGAGTTGATCCAGAAAACCAAAGACCGAGATCTGTGGAGAGCCATGAACGCCTACGCCAGCCAGCACGGCACTTGATGATGATGAACCAGTCTGTGCTAATGTAATTTTAAAACTGTGCACCCTAGTTGTCATTTCGTCATCTCATATATTTGTTAGTTCCAACCAGTCTGTACTAGTTATTATCCGTCAGCTCAGATATTTTTTTTTAATGTCCACTATATGTGGTTTCGCAGAAGGCTATATTTGTTATTTTAAAGAATATCTGTCCAAGTTGTTACGGCTTAAATCGAAGACAATTGTCAGTTTGAACCAGTCTGTCGCGCTTGTTATTTTAAGAATGGCTGCGCTGTGTGTTAGTACACCATTAAAAACTGTTTCTAATTTTAATAATCAGTTATACTTTTTGTTTGTTTGTATTTTACAATAAATATTGTGCTCTAGATGTTGATTTATCATCTACGAGGGCTTTAAACTAGTCCGTCATCGTTGTTGTTTTAAGGATATCTGCACTAGGTACCACTTTATCAGGTTCGGGTGTGCGTCTGATGCTAGTGTAGAAGGTATGGGGAAACCACAACATGTCTTCCCTCAGAATAAGTTACATAAGTTAGGTTTGCATAGAGTGTGTGTGTGTGTGTTTGTGTGTCTGTGTGTGTGTCTGTGTGTGTCTGTGTGTGTGTCTATGTCTATGTCTATGTGTGTGCGCGCGTGTGTGTATGAGTGTGTTGTGTGTGTTTGTTTGTGTGTATGTGTCTTTCTGTCTGTCTGTGTATATGTGTGTGAGTGTGTGTGTGTGTGTGTGTGTGTGTGTGTGCGCGCGCGCGTGCGTGCCTGCGTACACAGTGCTACTTCAGAGAGTTTCCGAAATAATTGACTCCATTTGCGATAATGGTTCTGTCGTGGGATGTAACGTCCTCTTAGATGGTTTTGCCCCGGACGAATCGCTCACTTTGAGGAAATTACAAAAGCATACTGCACAATGTTCGTAGAATAAATGCTAGTAAATTGTAGTTGACTCAACAAAGCACACATACTTCAACAAATTATGAGTTGTTTCTTGAGGTGTAACCCTTCGAGATATTTACCTTGCTCCAGAAAGAGAATGACGCAAACCTTTCTGTAAATTTCCTGTCAGTGTCGATGATCATCCACGTTGCGTCCGGCCGCCAGCACATTCACCTCTAGTGTTGAAGTCCTAAATCGCAACGCATTATGTGATTGCTCGGGAATACTCTATATTCTCCCGTCACAACTGTGCTTAACTTTGCTTCGTTTTCTCGTCTCAAATCATAACTGAAAAGGCAGCAATTCATGGATCTTGCGGCAGTGACCAACGATACCTCAAACCCAGGTTTCTAAAAACGTTTCCAACAGCGTACAAAAGTGCCAAAAGGACGAGCAGTTAGTTGCCAAAAGGAACTATTTTGAATTTAATGTAATGTAAGTGATTGTATAGTTATTGCTCTGTATGCAATAAACAAATTCCAGAGACAGTTTTAAACTACCTAATCTGTTTATGAATGTATGTATGTGTGTGTGTGTGTGTGTGTGTGTGTGCGTGTGTGTGTGTGTGTGTGCCAGATATATATATATATATATATATATATATATATATATATAGATATAGATATCATCATCATCATCAAGTGCCGTGCCGGCTGGCGTAGGCGTTCATGGCTCTCCACAGATCTCGGTCTTTGGTGTTCTGGACCAACTCTGCTGATGTTATTCCTCCATGCCATCGTCTCAGTCCGTCCAGCATCATTTCTCTTGGTCTGCCTCTGCCTCTCTTCCCCTCGATCTTTCCAGTTGTCACGATGTTCTCTAATCCCTCTCTTCTCATCACATGACCAAAGAAAGATGTTTGTCTCTTTCTTATTGTTGTATATAGTGTTCTAGTTTCATTAGCCTCTTTCAGGCAATCGTTGTTAGTTACTCTGGCAGTCCAAGGAATTCGCAACATTCGTCTTAAAAACCATATCTCTGTTGCTTCTAAGTTCTTCCTAATTTGTTCATTTACATTCCAAGATTCGCTGCCATACAGCAAAACTGGTTCTATATAGCATTTTAGCACTCTCTTTCTTACATTCATTGATAGCGACTTATTGCATAAGATACTCTTCATTTTCTGAAATGCGGCTTTTGCCTGCCCTATTCTGCTCTTAATCTCTGTTGTACATCTTCCATCTGATGTTATAAGTGCCCCTAGGTATTTAAAATTATCCACTTGGTTGAGAATTTCCCTTCTATTTCTATGTCACATTTTGGTGTCCCCATTTTCTTTGATATCACCATTGTTACTGTTTTCTTGATATTCAAGGACAGTCCTTTCTGTGCACTCTCTGTTACTACAATGTCCAACAATTGTTGTAGGTCTGTTGCATTATCCGCTACCAATACTGTGTCATCTGCATAGCGTATATTGTTTATATTATATCCTCCGATTAGTATTCCTGGCGTCTCTTTGATCTCTCTCATTATTACTTCGCTATACAGGGAGAAGAGATCGGGTGACAAGACACACCCCTGTCGTACTCCTAGCTTTATCTGTTCGTAACTACCCTCTTTATTTCCCATTTTAATTGCTGCTACTTGGTTCCAGTATATATTCTTTATTATTCTTAAATCTTTCCCATCAATGTTGATATCTTCCAACATTTTAATAAGCTCATCATGTTTTACTTTATCAAATGCCTTAGTATAATCTATGAAGCATAAATATATGTCTCTCTATTTCTCTATTGATCTTTCTATTAGTGTTCGTAATATATATATATATATTGCATTGTTTGTACCCTTTCCTTCCATAAAACCATACTGCTCTTCACTAATTTCCATTTTTATTTTCTTTCTTGTTCTTCTCATTATAATTCTGAGTAGAAGCTTAGTGACATGGTTTATGAGGTTAATTGTACGAAAATCTTCGCATTCAAGTGCTCCTGGTCTCTTTGGTATTGCTATAAATACAGATTTCAGCATATCGCTCGGTAAATATCCACTGTTGTAAATATCATTCAGCATTTTGGTTAATATATCTACCCCAAATTCTCCCAATACTTCTAATTCTTCTACTGTGATTTCATCTGGCCCAGCTGTTTTTCCTTTCTTCATATGTTTCATAGCGTCAGCGACTTCTTCTTTTAGAATAGGTGGGCCTTCTAAGTTACTTTCTTCTGTTAATTCTTCCCTTTCTCCATTATATAATTCTCTTATATACTCATTCCACCTCTTCATTATAGCACCTTCCTCCAATAAATATCTGTCCTGTTTTTGATTTCAAACACCCTGTATTTATTCTTATTTTTCTTCCTGTGAGCTCAGCTGATTTGTCTGTGCATACTTTTTGATCTTTAATGGAATTTAATTCAATTTTTCTGCATTGCTCGTTTAACCAACTTCATTTTGCCTTCACACATTTGTCTCTTATTTCTTTATTTATCTTAGCATACTCTTGTTTGTCATTTTTATTCTGTTTCCTTTTGTCCATCAGCATTAAGATTTCTTCATTCATCGAGTCTCTCTTAGCTTGTTGACTTCTCTCCGGTAATATTTCTTTGTTTGTTTGATGAATGGAGTCCCTTAACATTTCCCATTGTTCATTATACTCTGTATTTTAGCTATTGAATTGTACCTATTTTTCACAGTCACTCTGTATTGTTCTTGAATTTCTTTATCTACTTTCAGAACCTCTTTATTAAGTCTCAAGTTCTTAACCATTTTTCCCCTCTCTTTAATCTTACTTTTATTTGTCCACATAGTGGTACATGATCACTATTACCGTCAGCACCAGGCATTGTCTTTACATTAATTAATGCATTTCTAAATCTTTTATTAATAAGTATGTAGTCAATTTGGTTGCGTATTTTCATATCAGGGCTTTTCCATGTGTATAGTCGTCTTTTATGGTGTTTAAACCATGTGTTTCCAATTATCATATCATTAATATTTGCCCATTCTATTAGTTTCTCTCCTCTTTCATTTCTTGTACCTAAACCGTAATTCCCCACTATATCCTCTATTTTTCCCTTTCCTACTTTTGCATTAAAATCCCCCAGTATTATTTTTATTTCTTGTGATCCAATTTGGGCTATTGCCATTTCAACTTCATCGTAAAAGTTTTGTATATCTTCATCACTACTGTTTGTTGTTGGTGCATATACTTGTATAATATTTATATATATTGGTTTGCCTTTGATTTTGACCATTATAACTCTATCTGAAATACACCAGTATCCATTCATAGATTTGGCTGTATTTTCATCAAATATTATTCCTACACCTTTTTCATGTGTGTCCCCTCCAGAATAAATTATTGTGTGTTTGTTGGTTATAATTTTGCCAGATCCCTTCCATCTCATCTCACTTATGCCTAGTATATTCATTTTCATGTTTCCATTCTTAGAACATTGTTTAACTTTCCTAGCTCATTTAATGTCCAAACATTCCATGTTCCTACTCTAAATTTATTTAGTTTAGTTATATTTTTAGTTTTGCCATCAGTAGCTGGATGACGGTCTGGTGTCACCTGTGGCTCATGACTGTCCCTACCGAACGAGGATGTCCTAAGACAGCCATTAACGTTGTTCACTATTTCTGAAATGTGTGTCGCCATGAAATCTTGGGAAGATAATGTGGTGGTTTCCCCTTACCTTCCACATTCACATGGTGGTCTTTTAACTCTGCCTTTGACAGCCATTTCCGACTGTCAGGACAAGTGAGTGTCCCTGCTCTGCTCAGCTGCAGAGTTGTCCACTTATTCCGGTGGATACTCGGTCCCCAGAGCTGTGTTAGCCACACCGTGGTGTGTTTCCATCCTCTACCGCGGGGAGGTGCAGTTGGGATTTTCCCTTCATAAAGTTATGGTCTATGACCAAAACTCTCCAGTACTTTTAGAGGACTATATATATATATATATATATATATATATATATATATATATATATATATATAATATATATATATATATAGATATATAATATAGAGAGAGAGAGAGAGAGAGAGAGAGAGAGAGAGAGGAAGAGAGAGAGGAAGAGGAGAGAGAGAGAGAGAGAGAGAGAGAGAGAGAGAGAGAGAGAGAGAGAGAGAGGAGAGAGAGAGAAATCTGTTTCCATTCTTGTAATTGATAGCTTATTACACTTTAATGTAATGCTTTTAAAAATGTGATATGTGCATTCAAATGTCCAAATACCACTGACATTGATGTTGTAATTCGTTGACACATTCAGCTGCTTCACCTCAAACGTGGACACAAGAAGACAGAATCAGGAATTTGCGCTTAATCACAGGAGAAATCATTAAAGCGCGAGGCATGAGTTTACCCATGTAAATTTGCAGTTTTATATTAAAATGTGGAATAAACCGCATCCGGGAAGTCCAAACTTAATGGAAGGAGTTCTTGAGAAAATCGATGCTCGGGAAGAGATAGAAAAATGAAAGTGTCAGAATTATGTAGGCATACCACTTCTCTGAGTGTCGCAGTAGTGCGGAGGCTAGGACGCATGCCTACTGGTATGGTGTCATATATTCGAATCTCCATTAATATGGGTATATGATATTTATGTGATCTGGGCTACCAGGTCGGCCCAGGTTGGAATGGATGCCAGGAAATTATCTGAGAAGTAATGAGAACCGGAATGGTATTGACTACATCGCGTACCCTATAGTAGCCGGGACTGTGGCTTAGGGAATAGTAAAACTGCATCACAGCCCCCGGACATACCGAGTCGCGTTTCGAAATCAGCCTCCGGTGGTTTTGAAGCAGATCGCTTTGCGTTGATTTCGATGGTATGAGGCGTCGGTCGTTCAGAAACACATTTGCAAACTACTGAACTAGCTTTGCGAAGTAAACAGATCCGTTACTCCATATGTTACTATTCGGGTCATATACTAATAAGTTATTAACATGCTTTTCTTGAATACTTGTCGAGTTCTAGACATCTATTACTCTAACCATCTCTGTCCTAGTTTGTTACTTTTCATGTTTCTGTTTTGCATGTTGCCTCAACTCCTTCTTTCCCAGATAGTTATTGCTGTGACTTTCTCTGACCCACAACGTCATTATGTCCACTGAACAACTGTCTGGGATGTAAAGAGTTTATAACCCTAGTGTTTGAAAATATTGCAGGTCCAAGTTGTGTATTCATCATCTGTAAAGTTCATGCAACATAATAGGTAAATACAAAACTTGCACCGGCAATATTTTCAAACACTGCACAGTCATTAAAAATACACACTGTATATAATGACGTGTCAACTGAATGTCTATCAGCTTCATCAGGGTCAGCACGCAATGTATAGTTTCACATTTCTGACCTTTCAATGTATAGTTTCACAATCTCCAGCCTTTCAATGCACAGTTTCACAATCTCTAGCCATTCGTTTGTAGTTTCACAGTCTTGAGCCATTCAATGCATAGTTTCGGTCTCCAGCCATTCAATGCATAGTTTCACAATCTCCACCCATTCAGTGTACATTTACGTGTGGAAACACTTCATCATATCTCATTTAACAGCCTCCTTTCCCATGCGCTGTTGGTGTCCCATTTCTATCAAATGACAATATTTCAAGAATAACAACCGTGAAAATTATAATCGTTGAAATGGCCCTGAAAGATACAGCCAACAATACAGCTTTTAATTAACGTAATGAGCATGCCACGCCACAATAAAATACAGCGCGGCTGACGCGCCAGCAGAAGCAGATTTATGCTATTGTGATCCCCCCGTGCCA
The DNA here is from genome assembly GCA_014155875.1 of Cepaea nemoralis. Lineage (NCBI taxonomy): Eukaryota > Metazoa > Mollusca > Gastropoda > Stylommatophora > Helicidae > Cepaea > Cepaea nemoralis. Next base: position 288,259 of record JACEFZ010021569.1, on the reverse strand, counting down.
ATAATTGATACATAATTGATGACTGAGACAGTGAGACATGATGCTATAATCCTATAATCCTGTTCATATGACAGTTGATTAACAATTCACACAGCACAGTTTTCATCCCTTGTCATGAGATGCGCAAACAAGATATTAACGTTAATTGGATTCTTGTTGTATGTTTTATCATCTTCTGTCCGTTTTATTTGTGGGATTATATATTTATATCACGAGCTATTGTCCCGTTACTCGGTATTACGTGCTTGTTAAAATTCGACTTTCTTGCTTTATTATTTTCTCTATCGCGGCATAAATGTAACCGTCAAACTGGAGTCACAGTGCCAAGGCGGTGTTTGTCACGGCCTGCATAAATCACTGTGTTCCATGTGGAGTATATGATTTAAACAGTTGCTTTCTGTGTGTTCATTTAAAGCCTTGAGGTTGATCATTAGGCTGGATATCTTCATCGCAGACCTTGATTAGAAAACCGCCTGGAATACAAAGCAGGGCAATTAATTTACAGGTATTGACTGGCACTTACAGAAGGTGACGTGATGATATTTTTCTTCTACACACACACACACTCACATACATACATACCCACACACACACACACACACACACGCACACACACACACATACACACAGACACATAAATACACCTACTCATGCATACCCAGACCCATACACCCCCACATGCATATGCACCCACACATACACCCACCCGCACACACACCACACATACACCCACACCCACACACACGTGCACCCACACACACCCACAAACACACACCGACTCCACTCCATACACACACCCACACACACCACCACACACATCCACAAACACCCATCCCCCCCAACACATAACACACACACACCCACATACACACATGTATCACCTATGAAGCAAAACTTGACCAAACGGCACTCGATGGCTGATGTAGTCAGCTCCACGCCAGCCACGTTACCTCAAAGTACGTTGTCTCGTTCCAATGCTGGGGCTATGCATCACTAAAAATATGATCTCCAGTTAGATTTGACCATGGAGCCAACAGGCCAGTTCCGTTTTTACAACGCCACCTTGGCTCCAACAACACTGATACTTCTTCTTCTTCTTCGTTCATCCGGAGTTTTTTTTTCCGGATGTGATTGCGTTGTGCCTGTTTACAGCAGAGCTGCGTTCTTGCGCCGTTAGGCCGACACATCCGACTTCTGCGGACACTGATACTACTAATCGGCTTTATTTTTAATAACTGTGCAGTGTTTGAAAATATTGCCGTTCCAAGTTTTGTATTTACCTATTATGTTGCATGAACTCTACAGAGGGCGAATACAAAACTTGGAATAACAATATTTTCAAAACACTGCACAGTCATTAAAAATACACCCTATAGTTCATATCCATGTCGCAATGGCGTATTGTAAACTAGGTAAAGCCAATGACCCTTGACCTGTCTTGGGGCGAACTGGGCGTATGGTACTAGCTCCATATGTATATACACCATTCCAGCAGTCGGCGTGGCCGTGAGGATTAGAGTGCTCGAGCTCTTAAACTTCCGGTGCGCTACAGGTTGTAAATCTGAATCATCCCCTACACTGGACGCTTGGACTTCAACATTGACTCCGGGTCATTTTGTTTTTAAATCGACTCGATGAGGATTCAAACTCATGACAACCGGGCCAGTAGGCAAGCGTGCTGGCCAATGGGCTGCCCAGACTCCCCGGAGCAAAATATTCATGAAATATACCGGCCTGGGATGAGATTTGAAGCTAGGACCAGCTGGCGGTTGGGCAAGTTCACTAGTTTCTACACTACCGAGGCAAAAGCAACAGCAAGTCATAATAGTTCACATCCAGGCAATAATGGAATAACGTGAACAAGCAAACCGAAGGGCCTTTTGACATTCCCCTGGAGATATGTACATTTTGAAAAGATTAAACAGTTGTAACGGTCGTTGTCCCATGAGGAGTTCTAGGTATATGGTGCTGATCCCATATTTCTGTCCACTTATTGGACACTTGCTATAGGACGTGGTCAATATTACGTCTACAGCCTCAACTGTCAACTGTCAAACACTGTCATATAGTACCTTGCGGTATAGGACTGGTGGGGGATGAGTGGGGGGAGGGGGGGGTTCTTGAGACTGGGGAATTAAGACCGCCTGGACAATGCTGGTTAGGGTTAGACAGAAAAAAAACATATTCACGCCATACCGAGGATTTGAACCCGAGTCTCCCGAAGGATAATCTGGCATTCTAGCTACTAGACCAGCCGCTCCTGACAACCTTAACTTCTCAGAAAATTTCCTGTCCGCCATCGCCAGGCTAGTCCAGCCTATGAGCCCAGGACATTTGTAACCAGGTTCCTGATGGGGAACTTAATCATATAACCACAGGGCCGGCAGTCAGAGCGCTACCCACTGCGTTACCTCGGCTTCCTTATATAATGCAATACTTAGTATATGTACAGTCTCCCTTACGTAGGAGTTAAGGACGTTGTTCTTAACACCGTGTACTCTCGTACACAAAGCAGCTGCGCGAGATTCGGCAGCGGTTCGCGTCGCGTTGGTTACTTAAAGGGGTATGTGAGCCGGTCGCTCAGAAAGCAATGACAAACTAATAAACGTAACACTTGCCAAGACATCAACAGCAGCTGAAAAATGCTGCTGTTGACTGCAATGTCCTATAAAGGATATGTGGAAAAAAATGTCTCCGTAATCCCGTATATCCACGTGAGGAACACAGCTGCGCGAGATTCGGCAGCTGATAGCGTCGCGTTAGTTACTTACGGGGCTCAGAAAGCAATGGCAATCTACTGAGCATAATCTTGCCAAGAACATCAACAGCAGCTGAAAAATGCTGGTGTCGACTGCAACGTCCTCTACGGGATATGCAACTTAAAAAACAAAGTATATGTACCCGACTATTATCTGACTGTCTATGTCCACCCAGAAGGTTATTTCTCAGACCCGCGACATTCTGAAGCCAGCAGACGCAGTCGGGACTTTTAATGAAGTGACACCAAGCCGAAACATATCGACACACGACAACTAATGTATTTTTTACGTCAACACAGACGACAGAAAATCCACCCCACCCCTTTCTTCATCCCTAGTCTTGGTTCATATTTTGAATGTCAAGTAGGCTTAAGAGCGAGAGAAGTTTGCGATGAAGATAAATATCTCCGCGCAGCCATTTTATTTCGTTTAATTCTAAGGAGACCATTTGCAGCTTGGCCCTCCATCATCTCCTCTTCCGGTCTACAAGGGATTTTCTATCTTCCAAAATGTGGTTTCGTGCTCGTGCATCCAGCTCGAGGTCTCGCGCATGCAGACGATAATCCACACTCTCTGCACCAAATTGAATGAAAAATGATCCGTGAGTGGGCCAATATTTAGGAAAATAGTATTACTATAGGAGCACACGACTGCCGGGCCTTCTTCTGACTTCAGAAAGGAGCGGGTTGTTAGGGACTATAGAAAGTTATTGCTAGAAGAATGGCTTCTGGGACATGGGGAGGAAGTGAGACAGAGTTCATGTGAAGGAAGGGGAAGACAACTCTTGTTTGGTTATTAATGTTGGTGATAGGAGCGAGCGCTACAAGAAAAATCACTTGTAAAGTGAATACAAATTAACAAGGGTCCTGGTGATTTTTTCTATTTAGTAAGTTGGCAAGTCATCAGAGACCAATACAAGCGGTTGAATATATATTTGCAGACAGTCATGGAATATTCATACAGTTAACCAAGGGGCAGACAATTGAGTAAATTATGCAGGCGTCTCCGTTGACACGCAGAGTAGAATAAACATTGATATTGTTCTTGTTTATGTTGTTGCTGCTGCTGCTGCTGCTGTTGTTGTTGTTGTTGTTGTTGTTGTTGTTGTTGCTGCTGCTGCTGCTGTTTTTGTTGTTGTTGCTGCTGCTGCTGTTGTTATCAGTGTATTTGAGGTGTATTTGTAAGTTCAATTCCAGATGAGGTATCTACACAAGCTGACAAGTTTGTGATGCTTCGGTAAAAGCTGCTTATTGTTTATATTCTTTTGGTTATTGTTTGTTTTGTTTTTTTTACCGCTCGCTTTGAACTCAATCATTGTCCATACACTTGTATTACTTCTAGTGCACTAAACTGATTTTTTCGGTGTGGATTAGCTTTTCTTATTACCAGTGTTGGCTATTAAAGACGATAAAATAAAGAACATTGAAATATTTTGGTCACTTGAAACGTCATGAAAGTTTAGAGAAAACAATAATGGAGGGGTATATGTCAGGAAAGAGAGGAAGAGGAAGGCCAAAGAGAAGATGGGTGCAGGATGTCGCGGATGATTCCCAGATGGGTGTATCGGAAGCGGGGCATATTGCTTACGATCAAGAGTTTTCCGGAAGGTTGTTATGGGAGCAAAGTTCTGCACAGGACATGTTATTGAATGAATGAATGAATGAATGAATTCAGGAAAACCCACTCCGACTTCTGATGTAATTATAGCTTACGCTCCCAAGTCAAGCTGTTTATTTGGCTTTGAAGGAACCAGAATGTTCCTAGTATTCAACTTGGTTTTCAATAAGAGATTTCTGTTTCTCTCCTTCACTTTCAGTTGACATGAGTGTCAATCCAAACATATTACTACCTTTAAATCTGTCTATACAAGGTGTCTTCTTATTATGCGCATTATCCTCATAAAGATATATATGTCATTCTGAATGCCATATGCCATTCTGTTGATGTTATTACTAGGTTGTATGCGCTATGTTAATAGCCTGAAATTATTATCCTATGTCCTTCTTGTGGGGGCCGCGATGTTTATCATTGGGATAGGGTATGGCAAGAAATAATTACGCCCGTATACAATTGTGTGGGATGGCGCACAATGATGCCCACGCTTATCGACATGGCATATAATGATAATGATGATTGTTATTAGAGTTATTGAACTAGCATGTTGTTGTTGCCGTGTCTTTTCTTTGCTAGGCGGGAATTTTTTTTATTTTTTTTTTGTTTTGTTTTTGTTTTGTTCGCATAGCCTTTTACAGGACACTGCTGTCAACATCAGCATCTTTCAGCTGATTGTTGATTTCTTGGCAAGATTACGCTCAGTAGTTTGCCATTGCTTTCTGAGCGACCAGCTCACATACCCCATAAGTTACCGACCCGGAGAGAACCGCTACCGATTCTCGCGCACGTCACGTTACTCACAAGAGTATACGGGATTACGGAGAAAGTCGTGATAACCCGCTCTATCTACTCGTTTTTGGTTATTCTTTCTTAGATAACCTGCTCTGTCTACCCGTGGCTGGGTTGTCTTTCCTAGATACTCCACTCTATCTACCCGTGGCTGGGTTGTCTTTCCTAGATACTCCACTCTATCTACCCGTGGCTGGGTTGTCTTTCCTAGATACTCCACTCTATTTACCCGTGGCTGGGTTGTCTTTCCTAGATACTCCACTCTATCTACCCGTGGCTGGGTTGTCTTTCCAAGATACTCCACTCTATTTACCCGTGGCTGGGTTGTCTTTACTAGATACTCCACTCTATTTACCCGTGGCTGGGTTGTCTTTCCAAGATACTCCACTCTATTTACCCGTGGCTGGGTTGTCTTTACTAGATACTCCACTCTATTTACCCGTGGCTGGGTTGTCTTTACTAGATACTCCACTCTATTTGCCCGTGGCTGGGTTGTCTTTACTAGATACTCCACTTTATCTACTCGTGGCTGGGTTGTCTTTCCTAGAAATCCCGCTCTATCTACTCGTGGCTGGGTTGTCTTTACTAGATACTCCACTCTATCTACTCGTGGCTGGGTTGTCTTTACTAGATACTCCACTCTATTTACCCGTGGCTGGGTTGTCTTTACTAGATACTCCACTCTATTTGCCCGTGGCTGGGTTGTCTTTACTAGATACTCCACTCTATTTGCCCGTGGCTGGGTTGTCTTTACTAGATACTCCACTCTATTTGCCCGTGGCTGGGTTGTCTTTACTAGATACTCCACTCTATTTGCCCGTGGCTGGGTTGTCTTTACTAGATACTCCACTCTATTTGCCCGTGGCTGGGTTGTCTTTACTAGATACTCCACTTTATCTACTCGTGGCTGGGTTGTCTTTCCTAGATACTCCACTCTATTTGCCCGTGGCTGGGTTGTCTTTACTAGATACTCCACTTTATCTACTCGTGGCTGGGTTGTCTTTCCTAGAAATCCCGCTCTATCTACTCGTGGCTGGGTTGTCTTTACTAGATACTCCACTCTATTTGCCCGTGGCTGGGTTGTCTTTCCTAGATACTCCACTCTATTTACCCGTGGCTGGGTTGTCTTTCCTAGATACTCCACTCTATTTACCCGTGGCTGGGTTGTCTTTACTAGATACTCCACTTTATCTACTCGTGGCTGGGTTGTCTTTCCTAGAAATCCCGCTCTATCTACTCGTGGCTGGGTTGTCTTTACTAGATACTCCACTCTATTTGCCCGTGGCTGGGTTGTCTTTACTAGATACTCCACTTTATCTACTCGTGGCTGGGTTGTCTTTCCTAGAAATCCCGCTCTATCTACTCGTGGCTGGGTTGTCTTTCCTAGAAATCCCGCTCTATCTACTCGTGGCTGGGTTGTCTTTACTAGATACTCCACTCTATTTGCCCGTGGCTGGGTTGTCTTTACTAGATACTCCACTTTATCTACTCGTGGCTGGGTTGTCTTTCCTAGAAATCCCGCTCTATCTACTCGTGGCTGGGTTGTCTTTACTAGATACTCCACTTTATCTACTCGTGGCTGGGTTGTCTTTCCTAGATACTCCACTCTATTTACCCGTGGCTGGGTTGTCTTTACTAGATACTCCACTCTATTTACCCGTGGCTGGGTTGTCTTTACTAGATACTCCACTCTATTTACCCGTGGCTATGTTGTCTTTACTAGATACTCCACTTTATCTACTCGTGGCTGGGTTGTCTTTCCTAGAAATCCCGCTCTATCTACTCATGGCTGGGTTGTCTTTCCTAGAAATCCCGCTCTATCTACTCGTGGCTGGGTTGTCTTTCCTAGATACTCCACTCTATTTACCCGTGGCTGGGTTGTCTTTACTAGATACTCCACTTTATCTACTCGTGGCTGGGTTGTCTTTCCTAGATACTCCATTCTATTTACCCGTGGCTGGGTTGTCTTTACTAGATACTCCACTTTATCTACTCGTGGCTGGGTTGTCTTTCCTAGAAATCCCGCTCTATCTACCCGTGGCTGGGTTGTCTTTCCTAGATACTCCACTCTATTTACCCGTGGCTGGGTTGTCTTTCCTAGATACTCCACTCTATTTACCCGTGGCTGGGTTGTCTTTCCTAGAAATCCCGCTCTATCTACTCGTGGCTGGGTTGTCTTTCCTAGATACTCCACTCTATTTACCCGTGGCTGGGTTGTCTTTCCTAGAAATCCCGCTCTATCTACTCGTGGCTGGGTTGTCTTTCCTAGATACTCCACTTTATTTACCCGTGGCTGGGTTGTCTTTCCTAGAAATCCCGCTCTATCTACTCGTGGCTGGGTTGTCTTTCCTAGAAATCCCGCTCTATCTACTCGTGGCTGGGTTGTCTTTCCTAGATACTCCACTCTATTTACCCGTGGCTGGGTTGTCTTTCCTAGATACTCCACTTTATCTACTCGTGGCTGGGTTGTCTTTCCTAGATACTCCACTCTATTTACCCGTGGCTGGGTTGTCTTTCCTAGAAATCCCGCTCTATCTACTCGTGGCTGGGTTGTCTTTCCTAGATACTCCACTCTATTTACCCGTGGCTGGGTTGTCTTTCCTAGAAATCCCGCTCTATCTACTCGTATCTGGGTTGTCTTTCCTAGATACTCCACTCTATTTACCCGTGGCTGGGTTGTCTTTCCTAGAAATCCCGCTCTATCTACTCGTGGCTGGGTTGTCTTTCCTAGATACTCCACTTTATCTACTCGTGGCTGGGTTGTCTTTCCTAGAAATCCCGCTCTATTTACCCGTGGCTGGGTTGTCTTTACTAGATACTCCACTCTATTTACCCGTGGCTGGGTTGTCTTTCCTAGATAATCCACTCTATTTGCCCGTGGCTGGGTTGTCTTTACTAGATACTCCACTCTATTTGCCCGTGGCTGGGTTGTCTTTCCTAGATAATCCACTCTATTTGCCCGTGGCTGGGTTGTCTTTACTAGATACTCCACTTTATCTACTCGTGGCTGGGTTGTCTTTCCTAGAAATCCCGCTCTATCTACCCGTGGCTGGGTTGTCTTTACTAGAAATCCCGCTCTATCTACCCGTGGCTGGGTTGTCTTTACTAGATACTCCACTTTATCTACTCGTGACTGGGTTGTCTTTCCTAGATACTCCACTCTATTTACCCGTGGCTGGGTTGTCTTTACTAGATACTCCACTTTATCTACTCGTGGCTGGGTTGTCTTTCCTAGAAATCCCGCTCTATCTACCCGTGGCTGGGTTGTCTTTCCTAGATACTCCACTCTATTTACCCGTGGCTGGGTTGTCTTTCCTAGATACTCCACTCTATTTACCCGTGGCTGGGTTGTCTTCCTAGAAATCCCGCTCTATCTACTCGTGGCTGGGTTGTCTTTCCTAGATACTCCACTCTATTTACCCGTGGCTGGGTTGTCTTTCCTAGAAATCCCGCTCTATCTACTCGTGGCTGGGTTGTCTTTCCTAGATACTCCACTTTATTTACCCGTGGCTGGGTTGTCTTTCCTAGAAATCCCGCTCTATCTACTCGTGGCTGGGTTGTCTTTCCTAGAAATCCCGCTCTATCTACTCGTGGCTGGGTTGTCTTTCCTAGATACTCCACTCTATTTACCCGTGGCTGGGTTGTCTTTCCTAGATACTCCACTTTATCTACTCGTGGCTGGGTTGTCTTTCCTAGATACTCCACTCTATTTACCCGTGGCTGGGTTGTCTTTCCTAGAAATCCCGCTCTATCTACTCGTGGCTGGGTTGTCTTTCCTAGATACTCCACTCTATTTACCCGTGGCTGGGTTGTCTTTCCTAGAAATCCCGCTCTATCTACTCGTGGCTGGGTTGTCTTTCCTAGATACTCCACTCTATTTACCCGTGGCTGGGTTGTCTTTCCTAGAAATCCCGCTCTATCTACTCGTGGCTGGGTTGTCTTTCCTAGATACTCCACTTTATCTACTCGTGGCTGGGTTGTCTTTCCTAGAAATCCCGCTCTATTTACCCGTGGCTGGGTTGTCTTTACTAGATACTCCACTCTATTTACCCGTGGCTGGGTTGTCTCTCCTAGATAATCCACTCTATTTGCCCGTGGCTGGGTTGTCTTTACTAGATACTCCACTCTATTTGCCCGTGGCTGGGTTGTCTTTCCTAGATAATCCACTCTATTTGCCCGTGGCTGGGTTGTCTTTACTAGATACTCCACTTTATCTACTCGTGGCTGGGTTGTCTTTCCTAGAAATCCCGCTCTATCTACCCGTGGCTGGGTTGTCTTTACTAGAAATCCCGCTCTATCTACCCGTGGCTGGGTTGTCTTTCCTAGAAACCTCGCTCCATCTACCCGTGGCTGAATTGTCTTTCCTAGATAATCCACTCTATCTCCCGTGGTTGAATTTTCTTTCCTACACTTTTGTCAAGGGAACGGTGTTGCGGCCTATTCTTTGCTATTTCTAACTGCCACTGGATTTTTAACGGATCCTTAAAGAATGTCTAACCCTGTGGGCATTCGAATCTGGAAACGTATGGTCTGAAACCGTAACCTCCCAACCACTCTGTCCTCTCGCAGATTAGACACTCTACAGAAATTCGACAACCCCTCAGAGATTGGGCATCTCTACATACATTCCACGACTCTTCAGAGATTACACTAGGAATGTAAACAGAAATACTAAAAGAAAACATGTGTAGGTTAGGCAGTGAACAGAATACATTCTTCAATAACACAGAAGCATGGACAACCCAGCAAAATCAGAAGTGCCAAAAATATAAACAAGTGTGATCTTCTGACTAGGTGTGATCGTGTGTGGTGCCTCTTTTATGTCACAATGAAAATGCCAGCGTTGTTAGTGTGTAAAATAATTTCAGAATCATCCTCCTTATATTTCTCCACAAGATCTGTCTGCATTTTCTGCCCAAACAAATTTGTGGACATATTAAAAGACGTCATTAAAAGAAAAAAGAAAGCCAACTCCTATTCAACGTCTGGAGTCTGTCAATCCACAAAAGGCACTTACTTTCCAGCACCCCAATCCTAAACCGTGACACTTAATGTTCCCCCACACCAATCCAAACAATGTGGCACTTACTGTTCCTGCACCCCAATCCAAAAACATGACACTCATTGTTCCTCCACCCCAATCCAAAAACGTGGCACTTAATGTTCCTCCACCCCAATCCAATAACATAGCCCTTACTGGTCCTCCACCCCAATCCAATAACATAGCCCTTACTGCTCCTGCACCCCAATTCAAAAACGTGACACTTACTGTTCCACCACCCCAATCCTGTTCCTCTACCCCAATCCAAAAATTTGACATTTACTGTTCCTTCACCCCAACCCAATAACATAGGCCTCACCGTTTCTGCACCCCAATCCAAAAACGTGGCATTTAATGTTCTTCCACTGCAATCTAAAAAAATGGCACCTACTGTTCCTACACCCCAATCCAAAAACATGGCACCTACTGTTCCTCCACCCCAATCCAAAAGCATAGCACTTACTGTCCCTCCACCACAATCCAAACAAAATCGATGACGTACTAAAAGACGTTATTAAAAGCAGAGCGATCGCCTAATTTCATTAATGCAAGAAAAACAACCCCAATTCAACGCCTGGAAACTGTCAGGGATTTTGCAGTAAATTGTGACAGAGAAGACAATTTTCCTTTTGACCCCGACACAAATACTTCTTTCTGGCGATATTGAGCATAAACTAATTACTGTAGCCGCCCGCTCACAAAGGGGTCATCTCTCAGCCGAAACATCCTCCCTGAACCTCATTGATTTTTGTCATGCGAGGTCGCAGGAGATGAGTGGGGGCTTGCGTGATAAATATCGCACAGTTCAAAAATTGATTTCATTTTCCAGCGCCTTCGGAACACCCAGTGACATCTTGTTGTCGCCCCAATTGAAGCAATCATTTTTTTTTTCAGAGTTCTACATTCCCTCTTTCCCTTCTCCTCGTCCTCTTTCACGTTCCAAGTTTCTGCCTAGCTAACGAAGGGAACAATGAAAAAGTAGAAGGAAAATCGTCGGCGAATTGTAAAATCACCATTTTGTGTGGGTGACATAAAGAATGACGGGAGAGAACTGTTGCACCCGAGATGGGAACAGGCTCAGTCTTGTCGATACGGTATTTATAATGTACGTGACCTGTTACCATTATATTGACTACGCAGGGCATAAATAATTTTTAGTACAACTCTGACATGTCTATAAGAAAGCCGAGAAACGTAGAAGAATGTGGTATAGTTTAGAATAACGAAATGATGCCCACAAGGATATACATATGACTGGAAGCACATAAAATTTCTAGGAAAAAATGGAGATTAGACAACGAAGAGATGTCTAGAAGAACGTAGAGATGTCTAGTAGGATGGTGAGATATCTTGAAGAGCAAAGAGATGACTAGAAGGATGAATAGATGTCTAGAAGTATTTAGATATATCTAGAGGAATTAAGAAATGTCTAGAAGAATGTATAGATGTCAAGAAGAACGTTAGATGACTAGAAGAAAGATGCGATGTTTAGAATAAAGAAGAAATGTCTCGAAGGAAGAACATATGCCTGGAAGACATATGATGAGAAGAATGTAGACATGCCTAGAGGAGCGTCGAGATGTCTAGAAGGAAGTTGAGATGTCTGGACAAGTGTGCATAATCCTAGTACAAAGAAGTGATGTTTAGAAAGATTTATATCTGTCTAGAAGTACGTGTGGTTTACTAGAAAAGTGCGCAAATGTTTAGAAGAACTTAGAGATGTCTAGAAGAATGTAGAGATTCTAGAAGGATGCACATCTGTTAAGAAGAACTTAGAGATGTCTAGGAGAACACAGAGATGTCTAGAAGAAAGTAAAGATGTCTAGATTAAACGTAGAGATGTCTAAAAGAAAGTAGAGATGTCTAGAAGAACGTTGAGACGTCTAGAAGAAAATAGAGATGTCTAGAAAAACGTTGAGATGTCTAAAAGAAAGTAGAGATGTCTAGAAGAACGTTGAGATGTCTAGAAGAAAGTAGAGATGTCTAGAAGAACGTTGAGATGTCTAGAAGAAAGTAGAGATGTCTAGAAGAACGTTGAGATGTCTAGAAGAAAGGAGAGTTGTCTAGATGAAAGTAGAGTTGTCATCAAGAATGTACATATATCTAGAAGAATTTAGCGATGTCAATAAGAACGTAGACTTGTCAAGAAAAACATCGAGATGAAAAAGATATAGAGATTTACAAGTAGAACAAAGAACTAGTAGAACGACGAGACATATAGAAGGATATAGAGATATCTATAAGGGTGTACAAAGGTCTAGTAGAACGAAGAAGTGTTTAGACGAGTTTATGTAAAGATGTACAGAAGAATGTAAAGATGTCTTAAATAAAGCAGAGATGTCTAGGGGATATGAGGATGTCTAGAAGAACAAATAAATGTCGAGAAGTTTGTAGGGAAGTCCAAATGAATATGCACATGGCTAGAAGAACTTAGAGTTATGTAAAAGAATTTAGAGATATCTGGAAGAACATAGAGATGTCTAGAAGAAAGTACAGATGTCTAAAAGAAAATAGAGTTGACCAGAAGGATGGAGAGATGTCCATGTGAATGGTAAGATGTTTAGAAGAATATCGAGATGTTTAGAAGAAAGGAGCGATGTCGAGATGAAAGTAGAGATGTCTAAATCAAATCAAATCAAATCAACTTTATTAGGGTCACAAATTGGGCGCGCAGGCCCGTCTTACATTCGGCCCTTCCAGTCACTCGTCTTTCGTTCATCAAGAGCATTATACATTTGCATAGGAAGAAAAATAAACATTGTGAAATGAATGTTGTAAACATAAACAAGGCTAATTACCATAGTATGAAGCCCATCTCCCACCTATCCATACATCACCCCACCCACACAACACCCCCACCTACCCACACACATGCGCACCAAGGGACACATACACACCCCCACCTACCGACACACACGCACACCAAGGGACACATACATACCCCACCAACCGACCCATCCCCCTCTCGCACATCCCCCACCCACACACACTACCCCACACTTCCTCTCCCCACACACACCTCAAACCACCCTTCCCCCAGCCACATCTCCATCGACAACATATTCCCCACCCACACACACAATCCCCCACCAACCCACACATCGCACATCCACTCACACATCCCCAAACCATACACACACATCCCCACCAACTGACATGTCCCTACCCCCCCCCCCCCCCACACCACATCTCCCTAACCACCATACATCCCCAATCCACTTACACACACACCACCACCCACACATACAACTTCCACCCACCCACACATGCCTTAACCTAATCCCCCACCACACAATCCCCCACCCGCACATCACATACACCCCCTACCACGCACTATTCCCAACCCACGCACCACACACACACATATCCCTCACCAACACATCCCCACTTACACACCACACACACATATCCCCCACCCAGATACCACACAATATTCCCACCCACACCCACACAGATACCCTTACCCATCCACCCCACATACCCCCACTCACACACCACAAAAATCCCCCACCCACACACACATACCTCACCCACACAATATCACCAACCAACACACCACACACCTCTCCCCACCCACACACGCATTCCCTACCCGTCCACCAACACACACTCACTCACACATCCTCCACTACGCACCCACACACCCCCACTCCCAACCAAACATCTCTCGATCACAATACCCCTACCCCCACACACATCCTCCACCCACTCACACATTCCACCCCGACACATACAACTCCCTCACCCACCTACATATCATTAAGCCACTCACACACCCCCACCCACACATTCCCCATCCACATACACACATCTCCCACCCACACTCCCCCACATACTTCCCCCAACCACCACAATCCCCTGCTCACCAACACATATACCCCACCCATACGCACATTCCCCACACCCATCACACACATCCCCCCACACCACACACTATCCTCCACCCATACCACCACAAACATACCCTCCACCCACACATCATTCACACATCCCCCACCAACACACCGCACACATATCTCAAACCCACACACCATACACTTCTCCCCGCCCGCCCTTCCATCCCAAATCCACCCAACACAATCCCCTACCCACACAACCCCGCCTCCCACACATACTTCTTCAAACCATCCACACATCTCCACCCACATAAACACACATCCCCTGCATCCGTCCCATACACATATCCTCCACCCATACACACATCCCCCACACCCATTCCAACACCCGTACTTTCACCCCCACACATCCATCCACACATCCCACCAACACCCACAAATACCACTACCCACCAAAACCCACACACCCCAACCCATCCAAATGCATACCCCCACCCACACATATCCCCACACTCACACACATCCTCCACATACACTCACACTTCCTCACATCTAGACACATACAAAATGTCTCACGTTAGTATTGAAACTAGTATGAACAAACTCCCACACTTTACTCACACACATACACTGACACTTGTCATGAGCAGTCTCATAAAAATGTTAAACATGGAGAAAAATGTGTACATAAAATGTATGTGACGTAAAAATAGTGATGCTCTCTCTCTCTCTCTCTCTCTCTCTCTCTCTCTCTCTCTCTCTCTCTCTCTCTCTCTCTCTCTCACACACACACACACACACACACATTCACTCTCACGCTCACACATTCACTCTTCCGCTCATTCATTCACTCTCACGCATTCACTCTCCCGCTCATTCACTCTCACGCTCACTCATTCACTCTCCCGCTCACTCATTCACTTTCCCGTTCACTCATTCACTCTCCCGCTCACTCATTCACTCTCCCGCTCACTCATTCACTCTCACACTCACTCGTTCTGTCTCTCATTCACACTCACTGACTCACTCACTCAAACTACAGTAATGAACATGAGTTTATATTATGCATGATAAAATCAAATGGTATTTAACTGATAATATGATAGATGAGAATACACAAACATATGGATTCGCGTGTTACATAACATGCGTGTTACATGACATGCATCTGCTCAGCTCTCTCTCTCTCTCTCTCTCTCTCTCTCTCTCTCTCTCTCTCTCTCTCTCTCTCTGTATTCTTTCATATACACACACTCACACGCATGCGCGCGCTCACACACACACACACTAACACATCAACTCTCCCACTGTCTCACTCTCTAACACACAATCCTTCACACACACACTCACTCTCTCAATCACACTCTCTCACACATACACATACACATGAACGCATGCACGCACGCATACACTCCCTCACTCACTCTCACACATACACGTACGAATGCATGCACTGACACATTCCCCCACCATTTCTCGCTCAATCACTCTCTCCACACACACGCATGCACGTGCGCACACACGCATTCACTCTCTCCCTCTCACTGACACCCACTTTCTCTCTCTCTCTCTCTCTCTCTCTCTCTCTCTCTCTCTCTCTCTCTCTCTCTCTCTCTCTCTCTCTCGCTCCCACACGTACACACATATATAGTGAACAATTATAGTTAAACAATTATAATGAACAATTATACTGAACAATTATACCAGTAAATGAATTATGGTGGCATATAGTCGGTATGGATTAAGTATTGAAAGAGTTTTCGGTTAAATGTGTAGGGACTCATTGGAGTTTTCAGATCTGGAGGCAGATCATTCCATAAGTGAGCACCAGAATAGGCGAAACATGTTTTGTATAGGTCCAATCTAGGCTTTGAGACATGTAACAAATTTAGGCGCTTGCTGTTCATTGCATTAGATTGAATCAGCGGCAGAAGATACTCTGGGGTATTTTGAGATATAATTTTATTCACTAATTGGCTTTGTTGAAAAGGAAGCGCTTTGTGGTGGTAGAAGTCTTAGATGACTGTACAAATTATTACTTTCAACGTGCTTTATGTCAGAAACCAGACGAATAGCGCGGTTTGTAGAGAACATAGTCGTTTTAAATTAGATTTAGGGCAACCATCCCAAACTGTGGAACAGTAATCGAGATGTGATTGGATATAGCATGTATAGAATATTTTTCGTGTGCTTTCGTCCAGGAAGTGCTGAATTTTAGCAAGTTGGTAAACTTGTTGTGCTATTTTCTTGGTAAGAGCGTGAACATGAGAGCTCCAGTTCAAATGGCTGTCTATTAAAAGCCCTAGTGTTTTATGTTCAATCACATTAACTATAGGTAACGTGCCCATGCGGAGTTCGAGCGGTGATCCAGTTATGGCTAGTGTCTGTAGTTTTTGTCTGGTCGTTATTAGCATGGATTTGGTTTTGTCGATGTTAATTTGCATGCGGTTTTCATTGCTCCATCTAGTAAGATTATCAAGTTCCTTTGTATGAAAGGATGAAGAGATGTCATGATGAATGGTAAGATGTTTAGAAAACCGTAGGGATGACTACTTCCGTCCTTTATCTTATCTTGATATCAGTGACATTAAAACCATATTATTCCCCTAAAGTCGGCCTATCCACATCTGTCGCCCCATAATTTGACAATGTTGACAGTCAGCAACTCTAGTTATAGTTTAACTCATTCACTAGCACAGTGGTTCTCAACCGGTGGGGAAATCCCCCCCCCCCCCCACCAGGGGGAATTTTAGGTTTCCAGGAGGGAGGGGGGGGGGCGGGAATTAAGATTATTTCAAGATCGCGTTAATACCGATTACTTGATATTGTTTTTCCCTCCATACTTTACGGTTCTGTACTTCTCGCCCTTCATAAATTCGTTTTATAACATAAGTAAACCCGCAAATCACGTTTTATTTAGACATCTAGACTTGTTCTAGTATGTGTTGTTAAACTTAGCTTCCATTTTTACATATGCCGTGTAGAGGCGGGGGAGGGGGGATTTATAGGGAGGAATTACGAAAAACGGGGGGGGGGGAATGACATTCTGAACATATGGTGAAGGCGTGCATGGGCCATAAAAGGTTGCGACCAACTGCACTAGCAGGTCACTGACAACGTGTTCAATAGTTACTCAGAACATCACCCGCTTGTTTTCCTTAAAACATGATATGCATATTTTCCTCATGTCCGATAACTGATCATTGTAAGGTCATGGTTGAGTATATACCAAGTTAAGAATCTGTTTTTTACTGATTAAGTGCCAAACAAATTTTTGGTTTGGACCAAACGAAGATGGATGGCGGAAAATGAGAAGTATGGGTATGTCACAGTTATGACTTAAAAAGTTGTTAATATGGTAGCAGATATGTTGTATTATATATCAAATTAAATGGGTTGCATAAGGGAAACTACCGTATATAAGCCCATGGCAGATACGGGAATTCGCTTCAGACGATTAATATTCCCATGACACTGAATTTTTCTAGAGCTCAGCCACAGCCGCCTTGATGTCCCACATCCCTGTGTGTTATTCGGATGACTGCCTCTTCTGGAGGCAAAGGCTAGATCAAAGTGCAGATTACTACACTTTGACTATACAAGATTAAACCATATTCTACTATGTTATTATTTCGTTGATTTGACAAGAAAGCAAAAGGAAAAGTTCCACACACCATGACTTGAAAACCATGATTATTATAATGGGAAACTAGCAGTGATTACTCAAGAATGTAGACAAGCCGCTGTTGTGGAGTGAAATTTGCAAGCAGAGATGGGTGTGAAGATTAAAGTACCTGGAGGGGATAGATACAAAAAGAGAAGAAGAGATTGAAATGGCGTAGACATAGATGACAAAAACAGGACAGAATGTAAATCAAAGGGGAGCAACTATTGCAATCCGATATTTTACACAAAGGATAACTCTTTATACAAGTGCTTACGAAGTACGGACGCCACACAAAGATGCTGGGAAATGTACTTTGCAATATTCGTACCTTTGGTAAAGTTAGCATAATTATTTTAATTCACACACACGCGCGCGCACACACACACACACACATACACATACACATACACACACACACACACATAGCCAGCTACCTACAATCCTACAATACAACATTATATATATATATATATATATATATATATATATATATATATATATATATATATATATATATATATATATATATATATATATATGTTTACACAAACACGAACAGGCACATAACCAAAGAACCATAAAACATGTCCCAGGTATAACAAAAAATTAAGGCAATGAAAAGTCCCGCCTCCAGTTATTTACCGTATACTAAGAAATGATGGCAATAATATGTTTGGGTTGGTAGTTGTTGTGATGTTTAAGATGGTGTTGATGATGGTGATGATGATGTTGATGCTGATGATAATAATGGTGATGATGATAATGATGATGATGATGATGATGATGATGATGATGATGATGATGATGATGATGATGATGATGGTGATGGTGGTGATGGTGATGATGATGATGATGATGATGATGATGATGATGATGATGATGATGATGATGATGGTGATGGTGGTGGTGATGATGATGATGATGATGATGATGATGATGATGATGATGATGATGATGATGATGATGATGATGATGGTGATGGTGGTGATGATGATGATGATGATGATGATGATGATGATGATGATGATGATGATGATGATGATGATGATGATGATGATGAGAGTAACGATATTGATGAGTGTAAAGCCGATGGTGGTGGTGCTGGTACTGATGGAGATGACAATGATGATGATCTTGGTCATGATAATTTTGATGTGATGATGATAATGATGAGGATGAGGCTGATCCTAATAAAGTGAGGATTATGATAGTGAAAATAATGCTAGTGATGGTGGTCGTGGAGTTGTCTTGATGGTGAAGTCAATGCTGATGCTCCTCATGACAATTATAACGATGATGGTGATTAGATGATAATGATGGTAGTGATGATGATGGTGGTGATGATGATGGTGATGATGGTGATGATAATGATGGTAATTATAATAGCCGATGATGATGTTGACAGTAAAGATATTAATGACGATTTTAAAACTGATGTTAATTGTGTTGGTATTGATTGTGATGACTACGATAATGTTGATCATGATAATTATGATGGTGATGATGATAATGATTATGGTGATAATGATTATGATGGTGGAGCTAATGATTATAATTGATAATTATGATGATAATAATGATGATGGTGCCAATCATGGTGCTGATGATGGTTGTGGTGGTGGTGATGATGATGGTGATGATGATGGTGATGATAATGATGATAGTAACGGTATTAATGAGTATAAATCTGACGGTGGTGATGTTGGTACAGATCACGATGACACTAACAATGATGACCTAGACGCTGAAACAGTTTCTTCCGTGCACTCGTGTACAAACAAAGCTCGTTCTGTAAGGAAACGGTACTCAACTTCAAACGAGTAGCAGTCACGTGGGTTTGATCATGTGTTACCGGGACTTAAGCTTCGACGTAGCATACTTTATGTTGGATCACGTGATAATATATGCGCCAAACTCACGCCATCTTTCACAGGCACAGACAGAAACAGTGTGTTATTACATTTTTCTGCCTCTGGATGTATTCAGGAAAGGGATGCATACAAAAAAACACCAAAGAAAAATTACGGATTTCCTTCCCTAGCCCTCTGATCACACCTCCTTCCCGTTGCCTTCTGCCGGCCGCCATTTCTGTGAAGATTCGATGCCGGGAAGGGCCTCACACGCTGTTAAATATGCTTAACCCTGGTGGCCGTCACTTGCCCCGCGTCGAATCTCATTTCATCGTCTCCCTTGTGCGTGAGCAGTTGGCGCAGAGGCCATCTTTCAAATGCGCATCATTTCCATCACGTGTCGGATCATATCGGGGTCCGATGTGTGAATAATGGCACGCCAAAGCCCGGACGGGGAAGGCATTGCTCACTCATCCGAGATGTTTAGCGATAGGGTGCAAATAATGCAGCACTCACGTCAGATACTGCCACGGCTCGACCAGATAGTGTCATCAATACTGTTTACTGAAAATAGCCCGCGTCTTTATTTTAAATTTCAACCGTTTTTCTGTAAATGCCAGCCCATCACACCTTTGAGTTTCGGGTCAGTTCTCCGAGTTTGACTTCATAAAATTTCAATTTTCATTTAGAGTTGGTTGACAAAAAACTTGCAGATGGCCTAAATGGTGCCATTAATGAGAGGAAAACGATCTTGAAGCCCTCTTTCTAAAATGGCATTGTGTACTTTCAATGCTGGTTAGTTCTGTGAGAATTGTTAATCAGTGAAACTCTTTAAGCTCGAGATGCATTATACGACCGTAAAAAGTCGATAGCACACTCACTCACTTTGAGTAACTATAGCTGTATCACAACACTAGTCTGATGCGCCCCTAGATATGAATGTAGTGGGCCATATAATGGTGGAATGCATGGCCTTTGGAAGCAAGCAAAGAAACATACTAGGTTCGGCGTGAACGTTGTGATCGTTAAAACAATATCCATTATATTCGGAAATAGTACAGAGTAGGCCGTACCAACGCCGCCCTGGCATATTTTAAAATTTAGAAACAGGCACAATAATATTAACAGATATATGATTTATTATAAAAACTCACCAGCCTTGCGGTTAGAACAAGCTCATAAGGACTCAGTCGCTTCCAGCAGAAGTTGAAGGTTGTGAATGCTGATTTTCTTATAAAAATTGTGATCTGGTTAGCTAGCTTCTAGAATACTAGAACACCATGTTTAAATAGATTGGGAGGGGGTGGGGTGTCTCCGTAGGGAAATGATTAAACCGTGTGCCTTGCGCTCTGACGGTAGTGGGTTCATTCCCCACGCTGCGTCGTTCAGAGCACTAGTGCAATTTTTCAGGAGGATCCTGCGGGGAACATGCTGGAGCTACGGAGTTGTGCTTTGTTCGATGCTCTCGGCAAACGGTTTGTCGTTTTGAGGAGAGAGGCCGAACTAGCTGGGGTATCACCCGGTGCAATGAAGTCACTCCTCTCGACTTTAATACGTTAATGTTAGTGTGTAGAGATTAGAAATTAGATGTGACATAATTAACGAAGCCTATTTTAAGATGGGGAACACTCTCCAATAAATAAGAGTTGTAACTTGCAGTTAGAAAAAGAGTGTTAAAGTGCCTTAACTGACATATAAATCGGAAGACATAACATCAACAATATAAGGTATGCAGAAAGTACAGAAATGATTGCAGACAAATAACAGATTCTGAAACCTTTAGCGGAAGTGGGTATTGTGCAGAGCGAGCAGCTAGGATTATAATTAAACTGTGGGAAACACAGTATAGTCATCTCGAAAAACAAAGAAATACCCTGGTAATTAAAGGCGGTGGCGTGGTACTAGCCACATAACATACATAAATCTGAATGCTCTTTAAAAATATAGGTCTCGCACCATATGTCCAATAGTTTGTAAAGAGATCCTTTACAACTTTTACTACGACGACGGCCCTTGAATCCAATGAAATAATTATAATATACAAGACAGGGTGTGAAAATATACATCTGTTATGTTCAAGAAAGAACAACCTGATGTACCCGTTACATGCCACCAAAAGAAAAGAATGATCACATCAGCCAGAAAGCCACCAAGATCTGCCCAAGACGATTACCACTTTATGGGGAGACCACAACAAACCATTATAATGCGCCTCAGAACAGAACACAAAAGATTACTCAACCACATTTATACACAATTCAAGATTGGTGAATCAGCCATAAGCAGCATGTGGATTGGCGCCGCAGACAGCAGATCATATTCGCCAAGATTCCCTAGAGAAACGACAGTAGAAGATAATCTCTATGAACAATGAGTGAATTTTTAAAAAAAAAAGACAGTTAAATTCATACAAAAGACAACATTGCAGTTTTAGACAAATTTCAAGCGAAAGAAGAAGACGGTCAAATAGTTGAAGTGGCTAATTGTGACCTAAGATTTAACTATTAGACAACAACTAACTTTATGCAAACAAAAAAGACATGACATTGGGTTTAAAATCACCGTGGCAGACAATTCACAGTACTGGGTAAATATGTGTGTTGTATATTTCAACTTGAGGGATGTATCTTATTGATTTAGTTTATGTTGTGTGGTTTCTGCAGTATGTATCTGGCGAGATACAGGGAAATGTGTCAGGCAATAAAATAATAAATGTAGTTTACTTAACTACTTACCATATGCACAGTACACATCGGGGTATGAACAGGCATCATTTAGTTTACTCAACTACTTGCTATAAGTCCAGTACGCCTCATGTCATTAACACACATCATTTAGTTTACTTAACTACTTAAGATATGTCCAGTACGCCTCATGTCATGAATACACATCATTTAGTTTACTTAACTACTTAAGATATGTCCAGTAAGCCTCATGTCATGAATACACATCATTTAGTTTACTTGACTACTTACCATATGTCCAGTACGCCTCATGACATTAACAGACATCATTTAGTTTACTTAACTCTTAATTTATGTCCAGTACGCCTCATGTCATGAACACACAATATTTAGTTTACTTGACTACTTACCATATGTCCAGTACGCCCCTTGTCATGAATACACATCATTTAGTTTACTTAACTACATAAGATATGTTCAGAAGCCTCATGTTATGAACACACATCATTTAGTTTATTTAACTACTTATCATATGTTCAGTACGCCTCATGGCATTAATATACATCATTTAGTTTACTTGACTACTTACCATATGTCCAGTACGCCTCATGACATCTTCTTCTTCTTCTTCTTCTTTCGTTCGCCTAAATTATGTTTATAACTGCAATGTTGTCTCTTGTATGAATCTAACAGTCTTTTTTAGTTCATTCAGCGGTCCATAGAGTTTATCTTCCACTGTTGTCTCTCTAGGCCAGTAAGGTTCGCCTGGATATGTTGTAGTTTGGGCAATCCTGGAGTATGTGCTCTGCTGTCTGCGACGCCAAGCTGGCAGAGCACTTGATGATGATGACACACTCCCGCTCCTCCATTTCGAACAGCATTTTGTGCTGACCCATCTGTGTATACTCGGATCCAGAGGTCCTATGGGTATTCTTCATCAATGAAGCTGAGAGTGGCTGTTCTGCGCTGTACACTGTTCTGTTCTTCCTTGTCAAATATTCCTCTCACTTTTGACTGGATTTGTAGTGATATTCTATGTTCATCTTTCCACGGAGTTCGCTCTGGAATAGTTGTCAGGGGGATATCAACTGTGGGAAGATCATGAACAGGCATCATCTAGTTTACTTAACTGATTCAGTGTCAAACAATCAAGAAAGTAGGTTCTGACCAAACAATGTGCAAAATTAAATGAACAATTGTTATTAAGTAGATTTACATTCACGTAGCATTAAAATCGAGAAGATACCTTGAAACGAAACAAATAACAATATGAACCTAGTATGGCGATATATCGTCCTTCTGTTCAATTGGAAGATCAATTTGACGACATATTATCCTTCGGCAATGAACTAGTTAGTTCCTTACCATATTTCTGCACACCTCATGGCGTGAAAAGGCATCATTTAGTGTACATACACTACTTACCATGCTCTTAATATGCTACATGTCGAGCATCGGGGTCTTTCGCCTAGCTTTGGTAACATATTGAACCTATTATAATATATACAACGGATATCATCAGCAGAGTTGATCCAGACCACCAGGGATCGAGGCTCTGTGGAGACACATGAACGCCTACACCAGCTGACAAGGCACTTATGATGATGAATACTACAAGTCAGGGAAGCTTACGAGCAAAGAAACAATAAGCAATGATATTGACACAATTTATTGTCTGGCATATTTCGCTGTATCTCGTTAGCTGCATACTATAGAAATAAGCCAACATAAAACGTCGACATATGTCAGGCAATAAATTGTAGTCTATTTAGTGTGCCTTTATTATTTAAATTAATTTGCACTGGCAACATATGGCTCTGAATAAAACTCCATTCTTCTTTGCTTTCTGACAATGGGTTCTTGTTCCATATGAGCAAAGGGTCTCCAGCCGCAGTTTTTTTTTTTTTTTGTGGTTCCTTTCTAAAGGGTTTTTCCTATCTCTAAGGCTTGCTGAGGTAGTCCCTTTTTTCAATACATCGTCATCATCATCATCATGTGCCATAATATCCGTAATATTGTCTCGCCCATGGCACGTGGCCAAGCCGTCCACACATGTACTTCTCTGCCTTCCCCTTGTTATTTTCCCCCTCAATCTTGCCAGTTGTCACCAAGATCTCTAATTTATTTCTTCTTATAACGTGTCCATATTTTTTTACTGTACTACGTCTAGTTTCTCTAATCAGTTTACGGTTTTCATTTGTTTCTTGTAGGACTCGCTCATTACTTTGTCTGTCCATGAAATTCTTTGAATTTTCTTTAGAAACCACATTTCCACATAACTTCGATGTTTTACAGCATGTCTGCTCATTGTCCACGTTTCACATCCGTGCAATACAGGTTCTATGTAGCACTTCGAAACTCTTCAACGCATAAGGCTAAAAACGTATTTGCTTCCCAGCTTTTTTTGCCTAGGCCTAACAGTTTCCTGCCTCGTTTGCACTTTCACTCGTCACTTTGCTTGTCCAGTTCTCCTATTACAACTTGCCGGCTGTCCACAGAGAAAGTCTTTCGGAACGTGCCCATTTGATGTGAGATATGCAATAAATACAAGACACATTAGATACGCATGTTGATGGGATAACAGATGTTCCACATTTGAAAAACACCTAAAACTATGTGTTTTAATTGTTTCAGCTTATATATTATTCATTTATTCGCTTCGTATCTTCTTCTTCTTCTTTCGTTCGCTTGAAATATGTTTGTAACTGCAATGTTATCTCTTTTATGACATTAACTGCCTTTTTAAGTTCACTCACCGGTCCATAGAGTTTATCTGTCACTGTCGTCTCTCTAAGCCAGAAGGTTTGCAAAAATATGTTGTGTTTTGGGCAGTCTTGGAGTATGTACTCTGCTGTCTGCTAAGCCAAACCACATGTGCACATGGCTGATTCACCAATCTTGAATTTTGTATACATGTGGTTGTGTAATTTATTGTGTCCTGTTCTGATGAGCAGAATAATTACTTGTTCTGGTCTGTCCATAACATGGTAATCGTCTTGAGCAGGTTTTGGTGGTTTTCTTACTGATTTGATCATTCTTTTCTTTTGGTGGTATGTAACGGGTACATCAGACTGCTCTTCTTTGGCTCCTTCCTTAGCCAATTGATCAGCTCTGTCATTTCCGGGTACTCCACAGTGGGATGGTATCCACTGTATGGTGACCTTATGCTTACTGCTAAGTTCAGAAAGTAGTGTCCTTAGTACTGGCAATTTCCCAGACAGGAGCGTCTCGTATACTGATTGTGGATCTGTAAATATCACCACAGGTTGTCTACCATGGCTGGTATTTAGTAATTTTTCTGTTGCTATCTTGTTTGCCTCAATTTCAACATCATAGTTATGGCAGTACTTTCCTGTTGGTGCTCTGGCCGTGTCCCTAGTATTATTTTGGTATTCTATACGCGTAGAACCAATTTTGCTGTATGGCAGTGAATCGTGGAATGTAAATGAGCAAATTAAGAAGAAATTAGAAGCAACAGAGATGTGGTTCCTAAGACGAATGTTACGAATTCCTTGCACTGCCAGAGTAACTAACAACGACAGCCTGAAACAGGCTAATGAAACTAGAACATTATATACAACAATAAGAAAGAGACAAATATCTTTCTTCGGTCATGTGATGAGAAGAGAGGCATTGGAGAACATCGTGACAACTGGAAAGATCGAGGGGAAGAGAGGCAGAGGCAGACCTAGAGAAATGATGCTGGATGGATTGAAACGGTGGCATTGAGGAATATCAGCAGCAGAGTTGATCCAGAAAACTAAAGACCGAGATCTGTGGAGCGCCATGAACGCTTACGCCAGCTGGCAGGGCACTTGATGATGATGATACACTTCCGCTCCTCCATTTCGAACAGCATTTTGTGCTGACCCATCTGTGTACACTAGGATCCAGAGGTCCTGTGGGTATTCTTCATCAAGGAAGCTGAGAGTGTCTGTTCTGCGCTGTACACTGTTCTGTTCTTCCTTGTCAAATATTCCTCTCACTTTTGTCTGGATTTGTAGTGATAGTCTATGTGCATCTTTCCATGGAATTCGCTCTGGTATAGTTTTCAGGGGGATATCAACTGTGGGCAGATCGATGGTTTCTCTGCAGAGTCGTTTGGCCTGGTGGATAAAACTGCTTCTTTTCAACCGCCTCATAGCTAAGTTTTCAAATATGTTCTTCATAGGGTGGCCTGGCAAGCTGAGGAACTTTTCTGCTTGTATTAGCGTTTTCGTATCTCTGCGCTCACCCAGTGCTTGTGTCCTCCGCATCTTCTCCATCTCCAATATAGGGGTTGATCTCATCCCTCCTGTGGTGACTCTAAGTGCTTGATTTTGCTCCTTGTCCAGCTCTGGTAGTGTGGTTTTTTATGCTGAACACCACGAAGTTGACCCGTATTCCAGGTGTGGTCGTTTGCTCTGTTGATAAACTTTGCTAAGTATTTTCCCATTGGCTCCCCAGATGGTTCCACTTTGTTTTCTCAGGATGGCCAGTTTCCTTCCGGCTTTTGCTACTGCTTTGTTGATGTGCTTTCTCCATATCAGCTTGACATCAAATGTTACTCCAAGGTATGTTGATTCTGCATCTTCTCTTAGGGATGTTCCATTTATCTGGATGATCCCTGCCTTTTGTTTTGGAGAAAGGGTAAATAGAGTGGTGCTGCACTTGTCAGTGTTTATGCTGACACACCATCTATTTGCCCATGCAACAAATGCATCTACAGCTCTTTGTAGTTTGGCTACTGTTGCACGTAGAACCAAGTCATCAGCGTACATTGCCTCTTTAATTTCGTGAGGTAGATTAGCAATAAGATCATTTATGAAAATTAGAAAAAGAGTGGGGGACAAGACTCCGCCCTGGGGAACACCGTGACGCAATAGTACTTTCTTGCTCTTGAGCCCGCCTATCTGTACTCGGGATCTTCTGTTATGCAAGTATGCTTTCGTCCATTTTTACATTCTTCCATTGACTTTACAGTTTCTCAGTTTCTTCATCAGATCTTCTTTCCAGACTTTGTCAAAGGCTTTCTTCAGATCTATCCATCCCGCTAGCACCAGTTTCTTATCTTGGAATGCATCCTCAATTTCTTGAGCGAGGTAGGTTGTCTGATCTTCCGTAGAGTAGCACTGCCTAAGCCAGCCTACTGTGGCCAAGGATGTTTTCACTTGCAATGTACAACTGCAATCTGTGATTGATGATGCGCTCCATTGTTTTGCAGAGACAGCTGGTGAGGCTAATTGGTCTGTAGCTGGAGGCAATAGAACTATCTTTCCATGATTTTAGGAGGGGTATCATGATTGCTTTTCTCCAGGCTTGTGGAACACTGCCTAAGGTCCAGCTGTTATTGAAGTTTGCTTTGGCATCTATTACAATGTTCCTGATCATTTCATTTGAGATACCATCAGCTCCTGGTGACTTTCCCATGTTTAGTTTTGATATGGCTAGCTCCAATTCGCTGATTGTGATAGGTGCCTCCAGAACCTCATGTCATTCTTCCTGTATGTTGCCATTTCTTTCGAATCTCTTGTTGTTTCTCTGGACTAATTTCGATATTGTTATCTTGTGCGAATGAGTCCGCAAAATGGTCAGCTGCTTGCTTTCCTGTGAAGATGTTTCCGTCTTTATGTAGTGCAATTTTTGAGTGTCCCTGTGCCCTCATCGTTAAGTTGTTTAATTAGCTTCCACAACTTCCTTGTGTCTCTTTCAAAGTTCAGTGACTCTGTTTTCTCCTGCCAGCTTTTCCGTCTAGCCTGCAGCTTGGCCCTTTGAAATTTGGCTTTTGCGTGCTGGTATTTATTGTGGTGCTCTTGGCTGGGTTTGGCCTCTGCTTGCTTTCTACACACTTCCACATCATTATGCAACTGTTCCAGTTCACTACTCCAGTAGGGTTTATAATGTTTACGGGCTCCTCTTGGTACTGTTTCTCTTGCTGCATGTAGTATGCTTTTTCCAAACTCTTCAACTACTTTATTGATGTCTTTCTCAGTGTTTAGGTTTCTAACCAGTATGCTGGTGGTGATGCTTGCACATTGCCCAGCCTGCTTTCTTGTAGTTCCACCTCAAGAGGGTGCTGCCCCAACTTACAAGCTCATTTTCTATAGTTACAAAGACTGGTCGATGGTCACTGCCACCAAGTTGTTTCCCAACAATTCGTGTAATGTTCCACTCCAGGTCTGGTGAATAAAAAGCCAGGTCAGATGTAGTTGTAGTGTGCCATGATCTCGAGTAGAAAGTATGTAGGTCAGACGACGTTTTAATCAAGATTAATCTATTCTCATCCTTCCAGTTTTCCAGTTTCTCTCCTCTCTGGTCCATATGATCATAGCCCCAGCTCTGCAAGTGGCTGTTGAAATCGCCACATACAATCATTTTTTGTTCTTGTAATAGGTATTGTGTCCAGTGCCTATGGGTGGTCACTTGGATATAGTAATTGATCGAAATGTAGGCATGTATTGCCTCTCTTAAGTTTAAGTGTCTGATACTCAGCCCCTTCCATGTAAACTTCAATTTGGGAAGCAGTAGTGTTATTTTTTACATGGGTCAGTATCTCACCCTTTTGCCAGTCCTTTCGGTCAGATCGATAACACTAGTAATCTCTGATTTTGAAGGCTATAATTTCGTTGAGGTGAGTTTCTTGCAAACTTTGTTTGGTATGGCCAGACGCCCTATTCTCAAGCCCCTTGAGACCCTGGCTCCATAGGACATCTGAGAAGGATCTCCAGTAGTTGTGGTTGGACCCTTTCGAGGCATAGGGCGAAGCACTGCTCCTGCCTGAGGGTCCAAAGCAGGGCAAGCACCATAATATTTAGCAGTAGTCGACATATTTCATGGCGTAATTGCCTGTCATCCTGATTTCTGTGGTGCGCCTACTGGCTGGTTTCCTCCGTCTTCAGCAACTTTCCTTTACTAGAGCAGACAGGTCTTACTCGAGTTTAGAAATGTAGGCATGTACACACGTGACTACGTATGCATGTACGTGCATATACATCAAGAGCGTTCAGGTTATTTCTCGGCGCAAATGACTCGCCGCCGCCCTTTCTCCTGTTAGTTAAAACAAGTTTCGCATACTGGCCTCGACGCTCTATCGGGAACAGATCACGCTCGGATAACGCAGAGGATGCCTCGCGTTAAAAGTACCGAGCAGAGACATGCACCATATGCAGCCGGGAATACGAAGGCAGTGGCGAAGAAGGCCGCGGCGATTGCTGAGCCCATATCTACATACAGCAGTCCTGCTTCTACACCAGCTGAAACCGCTCCCGTCGCTGAAGAAACCACAACTGAAGCCAGCAGCAGCCGGGAAGTTCTCAACAGCAACAAGATGTTGCAGCCCAATTTACCAGAGACCTCCACACAGGAGGAAACAACAACAACTGAGGACTTCACCGGCTGAATACTGCTAAAACAGACAAGCGTCGGAGAAGCCAAACTGTCGGCGCTACCAACGGACAATATAATCAGTCTGTTGGAAAACGAGCTGGGAAGAAACAGCATCTGCCAGCTGCGCAAGACACCTGATGGAGTAGTGGTCTCCATCAACAACAACCCAAAGACCACAGCACTTATGCAGAAAATCGCACAAGGAGAGACGGTCCGACATCAAGCTTCACCACGGCATCTTATTGGAAGCCAACGGCACCGCACAAGTAAACGATGAGTCATTAAACGAGTCAATACCCATCTCACCAACGACCAGATCATGGAGATGCTGACAAGGGGGAACAAGAAACTCAAGATCACCAGTGCTGAGAGGATCATCGGCAAGAACAACATCCCCTCCACAGTCGTCATCGTAACATCGGAGGACCGAGTGATCCCTCAATTCATCAGATGGGACAAGAGAGACCAAGTTCCAGAGCACTACATATCGAGAGTGCTGCAGTGCTCTTAGTGCCAGACGTTTGGGCACACCCGTGCCACCTGCAAAAGTTAGGTGGAGGTTTGCAGATACTGCTCTGGACCTCATCCATATAGTCAGTGCCAGCATGCAAAGATCGACAAGGACTTCAGGAAGCCTAACAATAACAGAAAATGCGCCAACTGCCTCGGCAACCACGGCGCCAGGTACCTCGGCTGCCCCTGCCACCAAGACAGCAAGGAAGCTATGAAGATCGCCATCAAGACTAACCTGCTCTATACAGAGGCTAGGAGGCAGTACAAGGCGACCAACCGACTCACAAAAAGTGACAAAGCACAACTGGAAGGCCAAATGAAGGACCTCCGATCAAAGTTCCAAAGCATGGAGGAAGAAAGAGACAAGACACAAGAAACACAGATAACAGCCGTCCAGTGCATCCTGGACGAACTGAAGCAAGTCCAGCAGAAGATTGAGCAGGATGTCGCTCGAATGGCTGCAATCAAGACGGAGACAGAAGAAACTCTATCAAAAATCCAAGACGAAAGAGAAAAGACAGAAGAAACTCTCAAGCAGATACAAGAAGAAAGAGCACAAATAGAATCACTGGATGAACTGAAGCAAGTCCAGCAGAAGATTGAGCAGGATGTCGCTCGGATGGATGCTATAAAGGCTGAGACTGAAGAAAAGCTATCAAAAATACATCAAGCGAGAGACAAGACAGAAGCAACTCTAGAACAGATAGGGCTGCTCAGGGCCGAGACCGAACCAAAAGATGCAAGAACACAGACAGAAGAAGAAGCAACAGATGAAGAACGATATCGCTCCATCACCAAGATCGAACTGGCGAAGACCGAGAAGATTCGAAGGCAACCTAAGACGGGGAAATAGGAGGAACACCAGAAGAGGCGACAACTGGTAAAGCTCCCTGAAGGAAACAGCACCGTATGACGAGGTGGACACACAGCAACTCCAAACCTCAACAAGTACGCGACTCTGCTGAGACATGAAAAACCTAACGAGAAAGGAATGAACACAATCACCCATCAGAAGCCGGGAAGCTGACGAAAGACAAACTACAAGCTATACCATAAATACCTCAATTATAACCAAGTCGAAAACTCGAAAGCTGAAATGGGGGTATTCGTACCAAAAATTGGATTGGATTGAAAGGTCAGAGGTGATGAATGCACGAGCCATGGGTATTTATGCAAGGTTGGACGCTCACCCAAACTCTGCGCCCCCGACTACATAACAGCAACATTTGGAACCATTTACTGCATATGATATTTAACTCTGCAGTATGCACCTGACGAGATGCGGCGAAATATGCTTGGCAATAAATCGTGCAACAAAACGTCTGTGGCTTCTTGTGTTTAAATTCTCTAATGAAATGCATTGCTTTTAATAAACAACTAATGACAATAACAAGACTTAAGGAATGAAAAATAAAATGAGTATAAAATAAGATAATGAACTCAAAATTCCCTAACAGAACGTAAAACAACCGAAATTATTTACATGTTCAGATATTTTGCATAAACCAGAACTCATTATGGTTTTCTTTGTCTGCCTTAAAGTTAAACATTTGCCCATCTTAGACATAAAAAAAGGGGGAGAACTCCTCATACGTAGAAGCAAGGATTTAGGTTAGAGAGTACAAAATAATTGAGGTTCTGCCAAGGGACGTGCTGTCCATTTTTCATTGCCTTCACATATCGGGGTAATTAAGTGTAATTTATATGTCAAATTGAAATACGTATGCATTTGCTATCCTTGGCATTGGGCGACAGACTTCAACAAGCTGCTTTCTTGCCACAAGGTCATGCTTCATCTGTCATTGCTCAATAGGCATCTGTTACCAATCTAGCCTTTTTTCTTTCTTTCTTTTCTTTCTTTCTTTTCTTTTCTTTCTTTCTTTCTTTCGTTCTTTCTTTCTTTCTTTCTTTCTTTCTTTCTTTCATCCCTTTCATTTCTTTTCTTTCTTCTTTTCCTTCTTTTCTTCCTTCCTTCATGTTCTATATTAATACTTATTTATTTATATTTTTTCACTCCTATTATTTGCTCGTTCAATCATATTCCAATCTTATTTTATTAATTCTGTCTTTAATTTTGTATTTTTTGTTTTGTTTTTTACCTTCTTTCAATCTTTTTTTCTTTCATGTACTCTTGCATTTCTTCTTCTTCTTCTTCTTCTTCTTCTTCTTCTTCTTCTTCTTCTTCTTCTTCTTCTTCTTCTTCTTCTTCTTCTTCTTCTTTTTCTTCTTTTTCTTCTGCTTATTCTGCTTGTTCTTCTGCATCTACTGCTCCTTCCTCCTCCACATCCCCTCTCCCTCTTCCTCCTCCTCCTCCTTTTTTTCTTCGCGTTTCTAATCTTGAGCGGACATAGGCGATCATGACTCGCTATTCCTCTCTGTTCTCTGATGTGTTTATAAACTTGGTGTTTTTTATACCATAACATGTGGCCCAGATGTTGAAGCCCTCCACATACATCATCCTCTGTCTCCCTTCACCTCTCTCGCCTAGAATTTCCTCACCTAAGGCTAGTTCCTCTATTTCAGCTCTGCTGTTGATATCCCTCATAAATTGCACTTGTCTTTTCTTCATGGAGTGATCGTGTAAGACCTGTAGAATTCATTAAGTGACTGTTTGTTTTCGTATCTATCCATGTATATCATCAACATTCTTCCCAGAAAGAAACAGTTCCTCTGCTTCTAGTTTCCTCATAATGTTCGTATCTATCCATGTATATCATCAACATTCTTCCCAGAAAGAACAGTTCCTCTGCTTCTAGTTTCCTCATAATTTTCGTATCTATCCATGTATATCATCAACATTCTTCCCAGAAAGAACAGTTCCTCTGCTTCTAGTTTCCTCATAATGTTCGTATCTATCCATGTATATCATCAACATTCTTTCCAGAAAGAACAGTTCCCTGCTTCTAGTTTCCTCATAATGTTCGTATCTATCCATGTATATCATCAACATTCTTCCAGAAAGAAACAGTTCCTCTGCTTCTAGTTTCCTCATAATGTTCGTATCTATCCATGTATATCATCAACATTCTTCCCAGAAAGAACAGTTCCTCTGCTTCTAGTTTCCTCATATTGTTACGTATCTATCCATGTATATCATCAACATTCTTCCAGAAAGAACAGTTCCTCTGCTTCTAGTTTTCCTCATAATGTTCGTATCTATCCATGTATATCATCAACATTCTTTCCCAGAAAGAACAGTTCCTCTGCTTCTAGTTTCCTCATAATTTACGTATCTATCCATGTATATCATCAATATTCTTCCCAGAAAGAACAGTTCCTCTGCTTCTAGTTTCCTCATAATGTTTCGTATCTATCCCATGTATATCATCAACATTCTTCCAGAAAGAACAGTTCCTCTGCTTCTAGTTTCCTCTAATGTTCGTATCTATCCATGTATATCATCAACATTCTTCCCAGAAAGAACAGTTTCCTCTGCTTCTAGTTTCCTCATAATGTCGTATCTATCCATGTATATCATCAACATTCTTCCCAGAAAGAACAGTTCCTCTGCTTCTAGTTTCCTCATAAGTTAGTCTCTATCCATGTATAATCATCAACATTCTTCCCAGAAAGAACAGTTCCTCTGCTTCTAGTTTCCTCATAATGTTCGTATCTATCCATGTATATCATCCAAATTCTTCCCAGAAAGAACAGTTCCTCTGCTTCTAGTTTCCTCTATATGTTCGTATCTATCCATGTATATCATCAACATTCTTCCCAGAAGAACGTTCCTCTGCTATCTAGTTTCCCTCATAATGTTCGTATCTATCCATGTATATCATCAACATTCTTCCCAGAAAGAACAGTTCCTCTGCTTCTAGTTTCCTCATAATGTTCGTATCTATCCATGTATACATCAACATTCTTCCCAGACAAAGAACATTTCCTCTGCTTCTAGTTTCCTCATATGGTTCTTATCACTATCCATGTATATCATCAACATTCTTCCCAGAAAGAACATTTCCTCTGCTTCTAGTTTCCTCAACATGTTCGTATCTATCCATGTATATCATCAACATGTCTTCCCAGAAAGGAACACGTCTCTCCTTCCCTCTTCCCTTCCCTCTTCTTCCTCCTCTGTCCCCTCTGCTTATAGTTTCCTCATAATGTTCGTATCTATCCATGCTATATCATCAACACTTCTCCCAGAAAGAACTAGTTCCTCTGCTTCTAGTTTCCTCATTAATGTTCGTATCTATCCATCGTATATCATCACCATTCCTTCCTAGAAAGAACTAGTTCCTCTGCTCTCTAGTTTCCTCATAATGTTCGTATCTATCCATGTATATCATCAACATTCTTCCCAGAAAGAACAGTTCCTCTTGCTTCTAGTTTCTCATAATGTTCGTATCTATCCATGTATATCATCAACATTCTTCCCAGAAAGAACAGTTCCTCTGCTTCTAGTTTCCTCATAATGTTCGTATCTATCCATGTATATCATCAACATTCTTCCCAGAAAGACAGTTTCCTCTGCTTCTAGTTTCCTCATAATGTTCGTATCTATCCATGTATATCATCACATTCTTCCCAGAAAGAACAGTTCCTCTGCTTCTAGTTTCCTCATAATGTCGTATCTATCCATGTATATCATCAACATTCTTCCCAGAAAGAACAGTTCCTCTGCTTCTAGTTTCCTCATAATTTCGTATCTATCCATGTATATCATCAATATTCTTCCCAGAAAGAACAGTTCCTCTGCTTCTAGTTTCCTCATAATGTTCGTATCTATCCATGTATATCATCAACATTCTTCCCAGAAAGAACAGTTCCTCTGCTTCTAGTTTCCTCATAATGTTCGTATCTATCCATGTATATCATCAACATTCTTCCCAGAAAGAACAGTTCTCTGCTTCTAGTTTCCTCATAATGTTCGTATCTATCCATGTATATCATCAACATTCTTCCCAGAAAGAACAGTTCCTCTGCTTCTAGTTTCCTCATAATGTTCGTATCTATCCATGTATATCATCAACATTCTTCCCAGAAAGAACAGTTCCTCTGCTTCTAGTTTCCTCATAATTGTTCGTATCTATCCATGTATATCATCAACATTCTTCCCAGAAAGAACAGTTCCTCTGCTTCTAGTTTCCTCATAATGTTCGTATCTATCCATGTATATCATCAACATTCTTTCCCAGAAAGAACAGTTTCCTCTGCTTCTAGTTTCCTCATAATGTTCGTATCTATCCATGTATATCATCAACATTCTTCCCCAGAAAGAACAGTTCCTCTGCTTCTAGTTTCCTCATAATGTTCGTATCTATCCATGTATATCATCAACATTCTTCCCAGAAAGAACAGTTCCTCTGCTTCTAGTTTCCTCATAATGTTCGTATCTATCCATGTATATCATCAACATTCTTCCCAGAAAGAACAGTTCCTCTGCTTCTAGTTTCCTCATAATGTTCGTATCTATCCATGTATATCATCAACATTCTTCCCAGAAAGAACAGTTCCTCTGCTTCTAGTTTCCTCATAATGT
Organism: Cepaea nemoralis; assembly: GCA_014155875.1. Lineage (NCBI taxonomy): Eukaryota > Metazoa > Mollusca > Gastropoda > Stylommatophora > Helicidae > Cepaea > Cepaea nemoralis. Next base: position 252,656 of record JACEFZ010021569.1, on the reverse strand, counting down.
TCGTATCTATCCATGTATATCATCAACATTCTTCCCCAGAAAGAACAGTTCCTCTGCTTCTAGTTTCCTCATAATGTTCGTATCTATCCATGTATATCATCAACATTCTTCCCAGAAAGAACAGTTCCTCTGCTTCTAGTTTCCTCATAATGTTCGTATCTATCCATGTATATCATCAACATTCTTCCCAGAAAGAACAGTTCCTCTGCTTCTAGTTTCCTCATAATGTTCGTATCTATCCATGTATATCATCAACATTCTTCCCAGAAAGAACAGTTCCTCTGCTTCTAGTTTCCTCATAATGTTCGTATCTATCCATGTATATCATCAACATTCTTCCCCAGAAAGAAACAGTTCCTCTGCCTTCTAGTTTCCTCATAATGTTCGTATCTATCCATGTATATCATCAACATTCTTCCCAGAAAGAACAGTTCCTCTGCTTCTAGTTTCCTCATAATGTTCGTAATCTATCCATGTATATCATCAACATTCTTCCCAGAAGAACAGTTCCTCTGCTTCTAGTTTCCTCATAATGTTCGTATCTATCCATGTATATCATCAACATTCTTCCCAGAAAGAACAGTTCCTCTGCTTCTAGTTTCCTCATAATGTTCGTATCTATCCATGTATATCATCAACATTCTTCCCCAGAAAGAACAGTTCCTCTGCTTCTAGTTTCCTCATAATGTTCGTATCTATCCATGTATATCATCAACATTCTTCCCAGAAAGAACAGTTCCTCTGCTTCTAGTTTCCTCATAATGTTCGTATCTATCCATGTATATAATCAACATTCTTCCCAGAAAGAACAGTTCCTCTGCTTCTAGTTTCCTCATAATGTTCGTATCTATCCATGTATATCATCAACATTCTTCCAGAAAGAACAGTTCCTCTGCTTCTAGTTTCCTCATAATGTTCGTATCTATCCATGTATATCATCAACATTCTTCCCAGAAAGAACAGTTCCTCTGCTTCTTAGTTTCCTCATAATGTTCGTATCTATCCATGTATATCATCAACATTCTTCCAGAAAGAACAGTTCCTCTGCTTCTAGTTTCCTCATAATGTTCGTATCTATCCATGTATATCATCAACATTCTTCCCAGAAAGAACAGTTCCTCTGCTTATAGTTTCCTCATAATGTTCGTAATCTATCCATGTATATCATCAACATTCTTCCCAGAAAGAACAGTTCCTCTGCTTCTAGTTTCCTCATAATGTTCGTATCTATCCATGTATATCATCAACATTCTTCCCAGAAAGAACAGTTCCTCTGCTTCTAGTTTCCTCATAATGTTCGTATCTATCCATGTATATCATCAACCATTCTTCCCAGAAAGAACAGTTCCTCTGCTTCTAGTTTCCTCATATGTTCGTATCTATCCATGTATATCATCAACATTCTTCCCAGAAAGAACAGTTCCTCTGCTTCTAGTTTCCTCATAATGTTCGTATCTATCCATGTATATCATCAACATTCTTCCCAGAAAGAACCAGTTCCTCTGCTTCTAGTTTCCTCATAATGTTCGTATCTATCCATGTATATCATCACATTCTTCCCAGAAAGAACAGTTCCTCTGCTTCTAGTTTCCTCATAATGTTCGTATCTATCCATGTATATCATCAATCATTCTTCCCAGAAAGAACAGTTCCTCTGCTTCTAGTTTCCTCATAATTTTCGTATCTATCCATGTATATCATCAATATTCTTCCCAGAAAGAACAGTTCCTCTGCTTCTAGTTTCCTCATAATTTACGTATCTATCCATGTATATCATCAACATTCTTTCCCAGAAAGAACAGTTCCTCTGCTTCTAGTTTCCTCATAATTTACGTATCTATCCATGTATATCATCAATATTCTTCCCAGAAAGAACAGTTCCTCTGCTTCTAGTTTCCTCATAATGTTCGTATCTATCCATGTATATCATCAACATTCTTCCCAGAAAGAACAGTTCCTCTGCTTCTAGTTTCCTCATAATGTTCGTATCTATCCATGTATATCATCAACATTCTTCCCAGAAAGAACAGTTCCTCTGCTTCTAGTTTCCTCATAATGTTCGTATCTATCCATGTATATCATCAACATTCTTCCCCAGAAAGAACAGTTCCTCTGCTTCTAGTTTCCTCATAATTTTAGTTTAACATTCACTCGCTTTCAACCCGAGCGTTGTCCATACACGTGACACTACTTCTAGTGCTTGAGACTGATTCTTGCGTGTGGATTAGCTTTCCCTATTACCAGTGTCCATCGCCATCAGGCGAATCCACTCCGACTTCAGTAGTACTTGTAATTTACGTCCTCATGTCAAGGACAAGAGGTCAACATGTTACTCCAATTGACCAGTGTAAGGGCTGAACCCTTCTACCTCGGCATCAGCACACCGGATGTTTAAGAATGAGCGCTTTTATCCGTTCTCCCATGCTGACCTCCGCTCATTTTGTTTTGCTGTCGTTCGCTTTTAAACTCAAGTGTAGTCCATACACACTACTTCTAGTAGCATTGGAACTGAATTTTACGCATGGATAAGCTTTCCCTACTAACAATGTCCCTCGCCATCAGGCGAACTGGCTCCAACTTCAGAGGTACTTGTTATTTACGTCCCCAAGTCAAGGACGAGAGGTCAACATTTTAGTCCAACTTTCGAGGGTAGGGAGTACTCAGAAAGCATGCTGACGAGGGTGAGGACGGGCAGGCTTCGTGCGGAGTGGCTTGATCCGCTTCGGCAGTCACGGGTGGCAAGCATCGCCTGGATCTTATCTCCGGGGCATGCCGGTGTGCTGGGAAATGAACAGGCGGACAGATTGGCTGGCTCTGCAGAACTTGGTGGAGTATTGATACATGACAAGGCAGACGTGGTTGCTGCCTTGTGGGAGCACGTGCACACCTCGGAGGAGCAAATGGATTACCATGGTATGGCAAGAATGAGACAGCGAGGAGTGACGAGGGGATCTGGCCGACGCTCGACGCTCAGAGGAAAGGCGAGACGGACATATAATCAGATTGCTACTGGTACTATTGGTATTGGAACTTTTCGCTGGCTGTTGAGGGTGGGGACGGAGCGTTTATGGGAATGCCCCGAATGCTGTGATGTCAGTTCCTAAATCAATCAATCAATCAATCAATCAATCAATCAATCGAGGTAGGGGTTGAACCCCTTACCTCGGCATTGTATTACTCCAGAGTTATCCAATATTCGCTTCCATACAGAATAACTTGCCACGGAAAACTATTCGCTAGGAGGATTATTTACTTGTCATGACATTTCTGCTTTTGTGAATAATTTTTTGTTTGTCTCCGTGTCACATCTTCCGTCAGATGTCACTTTATAGCCTAGATGTTGGAAATGGTTACATTGTTTGACTTTCATTAACCAATTAGCTTTTGCTAGATGGCCTCTTATTCTCACAGTTGTGTCTATCAAGCTGTGTCTCATTCTTCATTTTATTTCTAGCTTCGTTATGTCAAACTACTTGGTCGCGAGACTAGGAGCGCTTGCTCGTTAACTTCCTGTATGTTGATGACGGGGTAAGGAATCGTTCCCTGCACTGGATAGATGGACTTCAAAGTTGAATTTCCGTTCAGAAAGCAATGGCAAACTTTTTTTCATATCCTTTACAGAACATCGCTGTCAACATCAGCATCTTTCAGCTGATTGTTGATTTCTTGGCAATATTACGCTCTGTAGTTTGCCATTGCTTTCTGAGCGACCGGCTCACATTCCCCGTAAGTTACCAACGCGGAGAGAACCGCTATCGATTCTCGCGCAACGTCACGTTACTCACGAGAGTAAACGGGATTAAGGAGAAAGTCGTGTAACCTCTAGACCAGAGAGACCAATAATGGCAAACTACTGAACGTAAAATCGCCTAGAAATTCAACAAGGGTTTTTATTGCTCCCAACCCCCTACAAAGGACACCCCAAAAAATATTTTTCTTTAAACAGCTAATTCCAAAAAAAAATCTACTTGAAAGGCAGACATGGTCGACTTCATTGCACCGGGCTCAGTCTCTTTCTGCAGCGCGGAAAGCGTCGCACAAAGCACAAACTCCGTAGCTCCAGCGACAACCCCCAGGAGTCTCCGAAAAAATGCTCTCTTGAACCGAAAGACGCGGCCCAGAATCGAACCCACAACCCTCGGAGCCCGAGGCAGACGGCTTGACCACTTCGCCACGGAGACTCCCTTGCTAATTCCAAACTAGTAGTAAATGAGTGCCTTCTTTATTTTGTAGTTTAAATAGACCTTTTCATGTAATTTTATTATCTATAACATTATATCTATTTCCTGTCTTGACACCCTGCCCTAGTCTTTAAAAATGCGTTATTTGCAATTAAGAGCTACCGCTCTCCTCTCCCTTATTTGCTACAAATTGTATAATTGACACTTGATGTAGACTGTATGTCTTACCGCCATCTTACTGTGCGTGTGTGTGTGCGCGCGTGTGTGTGTGTGTGTGTGTGTGTGTGTGTGTGTGTGTGTGTTTATGCGCGTACTTCGTTGCAAGCATGTGTGTGAGAACCAGTGCTACTCCTCCTGGTACCAGGCTGTTATCCTTATCGCCTGGTCTGTACCATCCATCTTCCCTCGTAAACCGCTATAAGAAAGATAAATTCGCGGAAGGATTTCACATAATTGACCGGGTTAATACTTTTTCTAGTGTTTTCACTGGTTGCGTTTGTGATGCTGTGATGGCGTTTGATAACACAGGTGTGGCCTCTGAAGAGAAACACGATGGAAGAGAATTAAAATGCGGGACTTTCTTGCAGTGCCCTATTTTCAGGATTGACGAGATGGCAAGAGTGGAATTAAGTAACTGTAATGAGAAACTAAAAACAGACAAGTGGAATGTAGCAGCAGGCATGTAGTAAAAAGGATGATACTGGCACCTTGCCGTCTTGACAGACAATAGTTTGTTGCATTGTGATTTTTAAACGGCATAATAACTGCAACACATAGTGGTGACCAGTGATGGATTTATACCTCTCCACAGCACAAAGCCTGCGCTGAATTGTAGAGACCATGAGTTGTCCGTGCAGCATGATCCCCCTCTCGGCCTGGCTAGTTTACTCCAGAGGAAAGGTAACACCAATACATCTAGGACAAAACAAACTGCTGGATCAGCAAAACAATGCTCTAACAGTCCGCCTGTCGGAGCTTCGTTCCTTGACCACTTGCCGTTTAGTTTAGTTTAGTTTAGTTTAGTTTAGTTTAGTTAGTTAGTTTAGATTAGTTTAGTTTAGTTTAGTTGACGGATCAACATCACGGCACAGGAGTGTAACCCATAAGTGCTCCGTCATTACTTCTAACTCAAGCCTGAGTCCGGAGAATCTCGGCTCAGTGCACGAACTCCGTAGCACCGGCGAGGATCGTGAAATATAATAGTTTGGGTAGATTTTTTAACTCGAAATTCTCGATTTCCGATTGCCATGACATTTAGTCTTTAGGCTGAATTCCCTGGCACGAAGATAAGACCCATACCCTCACTCATATCTGACTAAGTCCTGACAGTAGTAAACAGGATGCGATATGGGAAGGAATAAAGAGTTGCAAAGTGTGTAGTTAACGGCGTGGTATTGGTAGATATACAAGCAGAAATTATTGTCACTTGACAAACCCCCAGCTACAACAGAGAGAAACATCACTGGCAAAGAGGAAATAAACTAACACAGACACCCGCATAAGAAGCTGGCCTCAGATATAACCCAGTCAATGATAGCCCGTTGAACGAGGTCCACGTTTTGTCTTTTTTTTCTACAAGTAAAGCGAAGTTAAGTGAACACTTCAAAGCAGAAAAAAATGTCACAATGCGACACACAAATATTTTGTAATAGTCTGAAACACGTGAACGCTTCTTTCTTCTATCATACATCAAAAGGAAAATACATTGTAGAGGTTATAACAAAAATAGCCATTTAAAAGTAGAATTTTGTAGATGAAAGTTTACGTAAGAATCAGACAGATACCAATCTAAATAAGACAATGGATAGAGTGTAACATGTTTGATCTGCTGTACGTTTGTTAGATCTGGACAATAACACGACAAGTTGAGAAATATATTGTGACAACCTGCCTATCTTAACACCTGCCCATCTTACCACCTGCCTATCTACAAGGGTAAGTTAATAAGTAAGTCACAAATGGCTGTAGAAAAATAACTAAAGATGATAATAACTTGAAACCAGTTTATTTTTATACATACATTGTCCCTCTATTTCTCAACATAATTTCCACCAACATTGATGCAATTATCCCATCGTTTTATCAGTCCTCCCAAACCGGCTGCATAGAACTGCGTGCTTTGTTTTCATTTACCTACCATCCCACAGAACTGTGTGACTTACTTATTGGCTCGCCCTCGTAATTTTTTTTCTACCCAGCTATGCACCGCTTTACGCGAAATCACTAAGGGCTAAGTCCACTGAAAACCCACCTTGGCGGGAGACATTTCGCGCGTGACGTCGAAGATGAATGTGAAGTGAAAACGTCTTTTAGAAAACAGAGCACACAGTTCTATGCAGCCGGTTTGGAAGGACTGATAACACGATGGGATAAGTGCATCAAAGTTGGTGGACATTATGTTGAGAAATAAAGGGACACTGTATGTATAAAAATAAACGGGTTTCAAGTTGTTATCATATTTAATTATTTTTCTACAGCCATTTGTGACTTACTTATTAACATACCCTCGTAACTACCTGCCCATCTATCTACATACAGACAAGCAGTACAGGTACGCAATCAAGCAGCCAGACAGTCAGGCAGACAAGCAGATAAGGCAGACAGGCAGACTGGCGGGTGGATAAAGGGACAGACTGACAGAGGAACAAGTAGACGGACAGGTAGAGACACAGACGCATGATCGGAAGAAGTATACATGTACAAACGGGCGGATAAAAAGACATACAGACAAGCAGACAGGCAGATAGACGGAGGGACGGACAGGAAGAAAATAAATACTTAGGTAGGTAGATGGGTATGTAGGTATGTAGGTAGGTAGATAGGTAGGTAGGTAGGTAGGTAGGTAGGTAGGTAGGTAGGAGGTAGGCAGGCAGACAGGCAGGCGAGGCAGGCAGGTAGGCAGGCAGGCAGGCAGGCAGACAGACAGACATATAAGGCCATGGAAATGGTTGAATAACTCAAATAATCGTTTTCCACCCAATGTGTGTATTTAAAAAAGAAAAGACCTCAAAAGATTCGAAAAGAAAACCAATAAAAAGGCTCAAACAAAGACGAAAAGAAAAACTTCAAGCTGTAGAATTATTCGTGTCTGCACTTAAAGTCTAATAGTTTACATTGTAAACATTCTCCAAAACAAAAAGAAACGAAAATACAGCGTCCTCTGTTTTACGTCAAGAGGCTGACACCTTTAGGAGACAATTTCGGCCATAACCTTTCCACAAATGGTCTGCATTGCACTTTTGCGCTTCCAACGCACCACTACACATTTTAATTTTCCAGAGCAACGCTCCGAATGGCGGGGAATACAGGCAGAATAAAAAATGTATGACGAGCTGGAGATGTAACCGGATTTTCAAAATCAAAGCAGGCTGGTATCGATCCCACAGGGCAATTGGATCAACCAATCAAAAACTAATATGGGACCCCCTAACCTATCACTATTTCGTGCACAGCTCTCATCTCCTGCCGGCCAGAAACCAAAGACATTGGGGAATACAACCCTGTCACTGCGACGAAGAAAATCATTTCAGTGACTTATAGGCTCATTAATTGAATTGGGACTTCTACATTCAATTCCTGCAAGGACTTCTACATTTCCATCTGTCGATCAAGCCGTTTTTGCCTCACTGAATCGGCTATGTCGGCTTTTTTTCAGTACTCAGAATTCACCATTATATCGCCCCTTCTGTCTTTTATTTGTCAAGGCAAAACATCGAAGTTAAAGTCAAAATAAATGTAAAATTGCATGTCTGTATAGCTTACAGATCAACCTACCTACCTTCCTAAACATCAAAAAATAAAATAAATCAAGGAAGAAGTGCCCTCTTCCGCGCCTTGGTGCGTATTGGGTATGTGGTGCTAATCATGTTTTGTAGACTATTCCGTACTCGACTCGTGAAGTGGTTTCTATAATAATAAACTGACAATTCTTGACTATGAAACGTGTATACATAATAAATGAGTTAACTTTCATGTTTATAGCATTGCTTATATAGTTTATATATATATATATATATATATATATATATATATATATATATATATATATATATATATATATATATATATATATATATATACGTACAATGGGATACTCTAATATACATTTCTGCCTCTTCTTCTAAACCTGAACGTATTAATGTATGTCAGTGTATTAATTTCATCGTCCAGACCTAATGAAGAAGTAAAACCACCACCCATTTCGCTGACTGTATTTCATTTGACCACATTTAACGACAGTAAATCACCTTAACGCCACTGTCATATATATGTTTATCTTTCATTTACCACATAACACACTCCGCCCCTGGCAAAACTAGCCCATCCTTCCACCCCCACGAGCTTAATCTATCATGTTAAAGACCACGGCGAAGACGCTGGTCTTCTCTGATTGCATCTGGCCACAGAGGTGTCCAATTCTCGCGGACAAGCCCAAGGAATATTGCCACTTGAAGATGAGTTCTCTAGTCCAGAAAAATGAGGGTCATCGCAGTCTCTATGGCGGTAAAATATTGATGCTATTTTCTCTAGGGCAGGAAATCAACGTCTTGGGTCAGCAGACGGCACACCAGCCAGTTTTATTAATAATCTCCCGGTTCTGTCTCTTCGTATCCCAGCGTTGGAACTCTGGAGGCGGAGGGACAGTGGCCAGAAAGATGTTTTCATCCGTGCGATCTAGACAGTCTGCTACATTTCTTAGATTTCCACTGGCCGTCTGAGGTTTTGTCTGCGAGTTTATGAGTGTGAGCCGGAGTGTGTCTTTTCCTGGCAGCAGACGGGAGATGAGCGCTTGCTAGAAGATAAATTATAACCATAATACGGGCTGGAGGAGAACGTTTCTTGCGTCCTTCTTTGTCTCCGCTTGTCTACCTTAATTTGAAGAGGCCATGAAGCTTCGGAACATTATTTCACTAGCGTGAATGCACATTTGTTTATCTTCTTCTTCTTCTTCTTCTTCTTCTTCTTCGAAGAAGAAGAAGAAGAAGAAGTAGTAGTAGTAGTAGTAGTAGTAGTAGTAGTAGTAGTAGTAGTAGTAGTAGTAGTAGTAGTAGTAGTAGTAGTAGTAGTAGTAGTAGTAGTAGTAATAGCAGCTGCTGCAGCAGTATGTATATATATATATATATATATATATATGTGTGTGTGTGTGTGTGTCTGTGTGTGTGTGTGTGTGTGTGGGGAGAGAGAGAGAGAGAGAGAGAGAGAGAGAGAGAGAGGGAGAGAGAGAGAGAGAGAGAGAGAGAGAGAGAGAGAGAGAGAGAGGGAGAGATACTCGATAGAGCAGTAGCTACCATTGTTTCCTACCAGCCAGGTAGTACGTATTTCAATCCCCCACGAGGTGTGCATTTAGGTTAATTAACCCAGGTTTCCAAGTCGTCCGAGCCTCAAATGGGTGGCAGGGAATGCCGCAGAAAGTAAAGGGTGACGTTCATTCTCCACGTTTAACATCCATACAAAAGTACAGATTCTATGTAGTGTGATATTCATCACACTAGCTCGTGTGCGCCCATATATAACATATGAGTGAAAGCACTATACACCCAATTCACCGGAAGACTTCGAAATGCATTCTTTACTATATGATTATCATCATGTTTTTGGCCACATTGTGAGAAGACAATAATCTCGAACATGTTGTGACAATCATTACGATTTGTGGAAAGAGAGACAGAGGAAGACAGCGTCAGAAAATTATTGACAGTCTTATGTCATGGCACGGAAGGGAGCCAACACACATATCGATAAATATCGTCAGAGATCGCAATTTGTGAAGAAGTATGATCGGTCATGCCAGCCGGCAAGGCACTGGATGATGATAACGACTATGTATAAATTTAAGGGTTGTCTGTACGAATCACAACTGAACGACGATCTGTTGACTCTATGAAGCAAGAAAACAAGCAGATATATAGGAAAGACAACAATAAAGAAGTAGTATATAGGGTCTCTAGGAGTCGCAATGAGGCATAAAATACCTCATATACTAAGAATAAAGAAGGAGGACCCATGAGGACCCGCATTTTTTAGTAAGCTCAAAGAAGGGAAGTGGGGGAACATAATTTATGCATAATCGATTGGTGTGCGCCGACTGTTACGTGTTGATGTATTCGTATCTTTGATAAGATCGGCGAACATCTGTGAGCAAAAAGTCGATATTGCCGGCAGTTGAATATTAGTGTCGGGGTCGAGGGAGGTCGCTGGTGCCATCTGTTTTTAATTAAGGGCGGTGTCGGAATAAAATAATAAGGCAAAAAACGATGTGTAGGGTGGGTTGGTAAGTGTATGGGGGTGCATCGTTGGTCATAGGGGATGTGGTGGGATATCACCAGTGTGTAACTTGGATGTCTCTTGGGTGCCCTACCATGCAACAGGTTCGGATCTCAGTGTGTGGTGGGGTAGTGTGGTGGTGGTCGAGTTGTAACGGAGCTAGGTGGTATCATTGGTGATTCGATTCACGCCGCGGTTCGATAAGGATGTGCACCCTAGACGGGGACTTTTTAAATGTCTACAAAGGGGTGGTGAGGGCTTAGAGGTGAGAAGTAATTGGTCGTAGAGGGGTGTGGTGGGATATCACCACTGTGTAACTGGGGTGTCTAGTGGGTTCCCTACCGTGCGACAGGTTCGAATCCTATTGTGAGATGGGGTAGTGTGGAGGTGGGCGAGTATGTAACGGAGCCAGGTAGTGTCATGGGTGGTTCGAAAACGGACCTAGTTGATAAAGGCGGTATGAGCCATGTCTCATGTCTCGTGGTGGGGTCTATGTCTCATGGCTCGCGGTGGGTCGGTTGTGGCCTGCCTCATGCCTTCCAGATCCTTCGTGGTTTTTTAAGTGTCAGCTGCCATTTTTAATCAGAGCATCGGGGTTAACAATGGAAAGATCAATTGAACTAGGTGGGTAGTTGGTACCACAGTCGCGTTGGAGATGTGTAATTGATTCAGAAGATGTCAGCTGGTGTAATGCATTAATTAGCTTCCCGTCTGTATAGACGGCATAACAAACTGGGCAACCGCCATGATCTTTATCATATAACAGCTGTGGCAACACTTGGCACAACTCAACAAGAAAATATGGTAATGAAACTGTGCGAAAGATCAACTGAACTAGGTTGGTAGTTGGTATCACAGTCGCGTTGGAGATGGTGCGATAACCAATTCGGTAGAGTGTGTCGGGGTAGCGCCAATGTGTAACTGGGGTGTCTAATGGGTCTAGTTGGTCCCATAGACCTCTCATTTGGCGGTGTCATCTCATTTTTGGCTTCCGACGGCAGAGTGACTTGTGAAGCAAACAAACCGATGTGTGGCTTACAACCAATCAGGATGTTTGTCTTAGAATTGTTCCACATTTTATGTTAGACAAGTACTAATTGGCTGGCAACTATACTGTGGGCGGGGCTTACTTTATGTAATATATAACCAACTCACCACCTCTCACTCACTTTGTGCTTTACACAAGAACGACGAACGATCGAGTCTTCAGCTTTGTGGTTATTCAACTGCTATTTGCCTTCAAGTGTGGAAAGGTTACCAGGCACCCGTTTGTCTCAGTATCAACGGACTATCAACCATATACGGACATACCGATTTAGTGGTTCTGTCTTCCAGTTCTTGGAAAAGCTCAACTGCCTTGTAAGAATTATCAATCAGCTTCTTACCCAGACCCACCCCAAGTGTAAGCAATAGCATTATTCTGCCTTAGTTTACAACACCAGCGGCAAAGAGTTATCACCTATTGAAACAAAGACTGGTTCAAATTGTTCGGGTTGATACCGCATACTAAGCTAGTGAACATTGCATCTTGTTGTTTGGGTATTTGGCGTCCTAAACTAGTCAACGTCGAGTTATCAACCATTGGTGAATTGTAGAAACTAATTATATTCAACGCCATATTCAGAGGCTCGGTGTGAACAAGTTTCAAGTCGAGTGTTGCTTATCTCTCTATCAACTCGTTAGCGTACGGGCCTAAAAAAAGATGTCTAGTAGGCTAGCATCTCAGAACCACTTATGTGCAACTTGTGGGAAAGGTTTCACTGATGCAAGTAATCTTCGTCGCCATATTCGGACCAGTCACAGTACAAAGACTCGTGTATATTCGTGTCAAACTTGTGATCATAATTTTAACCGGAAAGACAATCTACAACGTCACATTACAAAAGAACACGCAACATCAGGAGCAGTATCCAGTGTAATACCAACAGAAACGTCAACACCTTTTTCACCAACAGTGCGTAAGAGACCAGCGGCTACCAATAGTGATATGACAAGCAGGAAGAAGAAGAAGAACACTAAACAAAACGAAAACGCCGAACCAGTCAGCGACACACAACACAAGGATGAAGCGGCATCTCTACACACGCTACCAGATGATGTTAGACAAGTATACACCGACAACTGGAGTAGTATCAAAACACATAACAAGATCAACAAATATATGTCTGTCTATACATTTTTTATTAGTCCACAGACACAGCACCCTAAAGACTGGACAGATACCTTGTACAAGCTCTTTAACACTCAAAAGAGCATATTCAAAATCAACTTTAGTTATCACGTAGTCCTTAGGCACATCGAAACACAAGCTCTTCGCTTCTACCACGCATCATTCAATAACGCTTCTGTCTTAGAAATTCCACAACTAATCCGAAACAGACATAACTTTGACGAGTTTATCAAAACAGTACACGGACACGACATTCTTACATACGCTATGCAACAACGTCCAAATACCAAATACACGACAGAGACGATTCCAGCTATAAGTTTTTATCTCTATCATATCCCAGAACTCTGTCTCGTTTAATAAATAACAGCCGTTTTATGACAAAGGTTCGATATCATTGTACATGGTGTGTGTATGATCATATTAGATATAACATCACCTATTGATCAACCATTTTGTATTCTGATGTTATGCTTCTTTTTTATTTTTGTAGCATTTACTGCAAATACTATACAATAAACAGTTATATGTATTATAATTGTGTTCACTTGTTGGATTTTAGTGTTGCCGGTACATATCGGTGTCATGTGGTGAACGGATGTTACATGTTGAGGGTCAAATACAGAAAGATCTCAATAATCTTATAAAAAGTAGGGAAACAAATGGTGGCCAAATACATAAATATCTCAACCAAACTTATAAAAAACATGAAAATTGTAAGTCAAAGGTGAAAAATATTTGCCAAGTAAAGAAATATTTCAACCAAACATATAAAAAGTAGGAAAATTGTTAGTCAAATGTAAAACAAGATTGCCCAAGTAGGAAATAATGTTAGTCAAAGGGGCAAAAATATTGGTCAAATACAGAAAGATCTAAATAATCTTATAAAAAGTAGGGAAACAAATGGTGGCCAAATACATAAATATCTCAACCAAACTTATAAAAAACATGAAAATTGTAAGTCAAAGGTGAAAAATATTTGCCAAGTAAAGAAATATTTCAACCAAACATATAAAAAGTAGGAAAATTGTTAGTCAAATGTAAAACAATATTGCCCAAGTAGGAAATAATGTTAGTCAAAGGGGCAAAAATATTGGTCAAATACAGAAAGATCTCAATAATCTTATAAAAAGTAGGGAAACAAATGGTGGCCAAATACATAAATATCTCAACCAAACTTATAAAAAACATGAAAATTGTAAGTCAAAGGTGAAAAATATTTGCCAAGTAAAGAAATATTTCAACCAAACATATAAAAAGTAGGAAAATTGTTAGTCAAATGTAAAACAATATTGCCCAAGTAGGATATAATGTTAGTCAAAGGGGCAAAAGTATTGGTCAAATACAGAAAGATCTCAATAATCTTATAAAAAATAGGGAAACAAATGGTGGCCAAATACATAAATATCTCAACCAAACTTATAAAAAACATGAAAATTGTAAGTCAAAGGTGAAAAATATTTGCCAAGTAAAGAAATATTTCAACCAAACATATAAAAAGTAGGAAAATTGTTAGTCAAATGTAAAACAATATTGCCCAAGTAGGAAATAATGTTAGTCAAAGGGGCAAAAATATTGGTCAAATACAGAAAGATCTCAATAATCTTATAAAAAATAGGGAAACAAATGGTGGCCAAATACATAAATATCTCAACCAAACTTATAAAAAGTAGGAAAATTGTAAGTCAAATGTAAAAAATATGGGGCAAATAGGAAATCATATTAACCAAATAGGAAAAATATCGCTCAAACTTATAAATATATCGACCAAATAGGAAAATGTGTTAACCAAAGATGAAAACTATGGGTCAGGTAAAGAAAAAAGTTCAAAGAAGCTTATAAAAAAAAGGAAACAATGATAGTCAAACTAATTTTAAAAAACGGTGGTCAAAGACAGAAATATCTCATCCGAACTTATAACAAGTAAGAAAATATACTAGTAAAATCAAGAAATATGTCGACCGAAGTAATACAATAGGCAGAACGATGGACAAACTTATAAATATTTCATTCAAACTTATAAAAACTATGATAAAATGTTATCCAAATCAAATAACAGGCTGACCAAACTTATAATTAGCTCATTCAACCTTATAAATAGTAGGAAAATTTGTTAGCCAAATAGGCAAAATATTGGTAAGATACACAAATATCTCAATCAAACTTATAAAAAGTAGGAGAAAAGGTTTGTCCAACTAATAAAAATGGTGGCCAAATACATAAATATCTCAACCAAACTTATAAAAAGTAGGAAAATTGTAAGTCAAATGTAAAAAATATGGGGCAAATAGGAAATCCTATTAACCAAATAGGAAAAATATCGCTCAAACTTATAAATAACGCGTCCAAACTTATGAAAAGTAGTGACATTTGTTAATCAAAGGGGGAAAATGTCGGCCAAATACAGACATATCTCTACCAAAATTATGTAAAGTAGGAACATTTGTTAACCAAATGGGAAAAAAAATATTGGACATGTAAAGAAATATCGCATCCAAACTGACAAAATGTAGGAAACTTTATTAGCCAAAGGTGAAAACTATTGACCAAGTAAATAAATTGCTCGTCCAACCCCATAAAAGGTAGGAAAATTTCTTACCCAAATGTGAAAAAGATCGGCCAAACTTATAAATGTCTCATCCAAGCTTATAAAAAGTAGGAAAACAATATTAGCCAAATCAACTAAAATGCTGACCAAACTTATAAATATATCATCCAAACTGCACAAAGTAATAAAAATATAGAAATATGTCGACCAAACTTTTTAAAATCTCCGGTAAATTTATGAAAAATATGAAACTTTGTTAACTAAATGTGAAAAAATATCGACCAAACTTATAAAAAGCTCTGCCAAACTTATGAAAAGTAGGAAACTTTGTTAACCCACACGAAGAAAATTATTAACCAAAGATAGAAAAATATCGACCTAAATAGGAAAATTTGTTAGCCAAATGGGAAAAATATTGGCCAAGTAAACACATATTTCAACCAAACTTATAAATATGTCATCCAAATTTATAAAAAAATGGGAAAATTTGTCGACCAAGTAAGAAAATATATTACCAAAACTGGAAAAGATACTAATCAAAGTGAGAAAAATACCAACCAAACTAAGAAATATGTATGGTAAAGTAAGAAAAAAGTTGGTCAAAGTAATAAATACGCTAGCCAAATGAAGAAATATTAATCAAAAGGAGAAAAAATTATAGCAAACTAAGAAATTTGCTTTCACAACTTGTCGAATTGCCCTACCAACTACCCCATTTGCTTTCACAACTTATCAAATTGACCAATTAACCGCACAAATTTCCCACTGACTCTTACAATTTTACCACTTGCCATTACAACGTGTTGACTCCCTCTCACAATTTACCTAAAGGGGTTTACTATAGGTATTATATATCCACAATCAAGCGCTCTCACACTCACAAGAATAACGAAATACTGGGATTTAAGCCTGTTTTTAATCAATTTCTTTGTTTGCAGTCAAAGCATAGAAATTCCGCCAACCACCTTGTTGTTGAAGTAGCCAAGGACTTAGTTTATCAGCCATATATTCGCCTACAGATTTAGCGAAGTCCTCTTCCAGGTCTTGGACATTCACATCGGCGTTGTAAGAATTATCAACCAGGTGCTTACCCAGACGCATGCCAAAGGTAAACAGCATAATTATTCTCCCATAGTTGATGACGTTATCACCAAAGAATTCATCACTGACTAAAACAAAGACTTGGAAAACATGTTCGGGCTTGATACTGTCTTCTAGTCTCGTGAACAACACAGATTGTTGTTTGGCTATTTGACCGACTAAATCAGACAACGTCGAGTTATTTCCTTTTTTGGAATTGTAGGAACTAATAATAGTCAGCGCCATATTCACCATCTCGCTATGAACTTGTTTCAAGTCAATCATTGCTTGTGTCATTATTATACTGATAGCTAACGTTCATCAAAAGATGTCTAGCAGTCAAACTGCTGATCCACTATTGTGAAACGGCGCAAAGTGGTCAAAATGGATAATAACATAATACTTGTATAAAGAGATGGACTCGTCTCTTCTGGTTGGTCAAATTACCCAACCTGCTGGAGATAAAACGGTTGTCATCGAAACCACTAGATGCGTGTTTAAGAGGGATGTTCTTGTCGAACTTTACTTTTTAAATTTTAATTACCAGTGACCATACTGATCGACAAGAACATCCCTCAAGGTGGTTGGCGGAATTTCTATGCTTTGACTGCAAACAAAGAAATTGATTAAAAACAGGCTTAAATCCCAGTATTTCGTTATTCTTGTGAGTGTGAGAGCGCTTGATTGTGGATATATAATACCTATAGTAAACCCCTTTAGGTAAATTGTGAGAGGGAGTCAACACGTTGTAATGGCAAGTGGTAAAATTGTAAGAGTCAGTGGGAAATTTGTGCGGTTAATTGGTCAATTTGATAAGTTGTGAAAGCAAATGGGGTAGTTGGTAGGGCAATTCGACAAGTTGTGAAAGCAAATTTCTTAGTTTGCTATAATTTTTTCTCCTTTTGATTAATATTTCTTCATTTGGCTAGCGTATTTATTACTTTGACCAACTTTTTTCTTACTTTACCATACATATTTCTTAGTTTGGTTGGTATTTTTCTCACTTTGATTAGTATCTTTTCCAGTTTTGGTAATATATTTTCTTACTTGGTCGACAAATTTTCCCATTTTTTTATAAATTTGGATGACATATTTATAAGTTTGGTTGAAATATGTGTTTACTTGGCCAATATTTTTCCCATTTGGCTAACAAATTTTCCTATTTAGGTCGATATTTTTCTATCTTTGGTTAATAATTTTCTTCGTGTGGGTTAACAAAGTTTCCTACTTTTCATAAGTTTGGCAGAGCTTTTTATAAGTTTGGTCGATATTTTTTCACATTTAGTTAACAAAGTTTCATATTTTTCATAAATTTACCGGAGATTTTAAAAAGTTTGGTCGACATATTTCTATATTTTTATTACTTTGTGCAGTTTGGATGATATATTTATAAGTTTGGTCAGCATTTTAGTTGATTTGGCTAATATTGTTTTCCTACTTTTTATAAGCTTGGATGAGACATTTATAAGTTTGGCCGATCTTTTTCACATTTGGGTAAGAAATTTTCCTACCTTTTATGGGGTTGGACGAGCAATTTATTTACTTGGTCAATAGTTTTCACCTTTGGCTAATAAAGTTTCCTACATTTTGTCAGTTTGGATGCGATATTTCTTTACATGTCCAATATTTTTTTCCCATTTGGTTAACAAATGTTCCTACTTTACATAATTTTGGTAGAGATATGTCTGTATTTGGCCGACATTTTCCCCCTTTGGTTAACAAATGTCACTACTTTTCATAAGTTTGGACGCGCTATTTATAAGTTTGAGCGATATTTTTCCTATTTGGTTAATAGGATTTCCTATTTGCCCCATATTTTTTACATTTGACTTACAATTTTCCTACTTTTTATAAGTTTGGTTGAGATATTTATGTATTTGGCCACCATTTTTATTAGTTGGACAAACCTTTTCTCCTACTTTTTATAAGTTTGATTGAGATATTTGTGTATCTTACCAATATTTTGCCTATTTGGCTAACAAATTTTCCTACTATTTATAAGGTTGAATGAGCTAATTATAAGTTTGGTCAGCCTGTTATTTGATTTGGATAACATTTTATCATAGTTTTTATAAGTTTGAATGAAATATTTATAAGTTTGTCCATCGTTCTGCCTATTGTATTACTTCGGTCGACATATTTCTTGATTTTACTAGTATATTTTCTTACTTGTTATAAGTTCGGATGAGATATTTCTGTCTTTGACCACCGTTTTTTAAAATTAGTTTGACTATCATTGTTTCCTTTTTTTTTTTATAAGCTTCTTTGAACTTTTTTCTTTACCTGACCCATAGTTTTCATCTTTGGTTAACACATTTTCCTATTTGGTCGATATATTTATAAGTTTGAGCGATATTTTTCCTATTTGGTTAATATGATTTCCTATTTGCCCCATATTTTTTACATTTGACTTACAATTTTCCTACTTTTTATAAGTTTGGTTGAGATATTTATGTATTTGGCCACCATTTGTTTCCCTATTTTTTATAAGATTATTGAGATCTTTCTGTATTTGACCAATATTTTTGCCCCTTTGACTAACATTATTTCCTACTTGGGCAATATTGTTTTACATTTGACTAACAATTTTCCTACTTTTTATATGTTTGGTTGAAATATTTCTTTACTTGGCAAATATTTTTCACCTTTGACTTACAATTTTCATGTTTTTTATAAGTTTGGTTGAGATATTTATGTATTTGGCCACCATTTGTTTCCCTATTTTTTATAAGATTATTGAGATCTTTCTGTATTTGACCAATACTTTTGCCCCTTTGACTAACATTATATCCTACTTGGGCAATATTGTTTTACATTTGACTAACAATTTTCCTACTTTTTATATGTTTGGTTGAAATATTTCTTTACTTGGCAAATATTTTTCACCTTTGACTTACAATTTTCATGTTTTTATAATTTGGTTGAGATATTTATGTATTTGGCCACCATTTGTTTCCCTACTTTTTATAAGATTATTGAGATCTTTCTGTATTTGACCAATATTTTTGCCCCTTTGACTAACATTATTTCCTACTTGGGCAATATTGTTTTACATTTGACTAACAATTTTCCTACTTTTTATATGTTTGGTTGAAATATTTCTTTACTTGGCAAATATTTTTCACCTTTGACTTACAATTTTCATGTTTTTTATAAGTTTGGTTGAGATATTTATGTATTGGCCACCATTTGTTTCCCTACTTTTTATAAGATTATTTAGATCTTTCTGTATTTGACCAATATTTTTGCCCCTTTGACTAACATTATTTCCTACTTGGGCAATCTTGTTTTACATTTGACTAACAATTTTCCTACTTTTTATATGTTTGGTTGAAATATTTCTTTACTTGGCAAATATTTTTCACCTTTGACTTACAATTTTCATGTTTTTTATAAGTTTGGTTGAGATATTTATGTATTTGGCCACCATTTGTTTCCCTACTTTTTATAAGATTATTGAGATCTTTCTGTATTTGACCCTCAACATGTAACATCCGTTCACCACATGACACCGATATGTACCGGCAACACTAAAATCCAACAAGTGAACACAATTATAATACATATAACTGTTTATTGTATAGTATTTGCAGTAAATGCTACAAAAATAAAAAGAAGCATAACATCAGAATACAAAATGGTTGATCAATAGGTGATGTTATATCTAATATGATCATACACACACCATGTACAATGATATCGAACCTTTGTCATAAAACGGCTGTTATTTATTAAACGAGACAGAGTTCTGGGATATGATAGAGATAAAATCTTATAGCTGGAATCGTCTCTGTCGTGTATTTGGTATTTGGACGTTGTTGCATAGCGTATGTAAGAATGTCGTGTCCGTGTACTGTTTTGATAAACTCGTCAAAGTTATGTCTGTTTCGGATTAGTTGTGGAATTTCTAAGACAGAAGCGTTATTGAATGATGCGTGGTAGAAGCGAAGAGCTTGTGTTTCGATGTGCCTAAGGACTACGTGATAACTAAAGTTGATTTTGAATATGCTCTTTTGAGTGTTAAAGAGCTTGTACAAGGTATCTGTCCAGTCTTTAGGGTGCTGTGTCTGTGGACTAATAAAAAATGTATAGACAGACATATATTTGTTGATCTTGTTATGTGTTTTGATACTACTCCAGTTGTCGGTGTATACTTGTCTAACATCATCTGGTAGCGTGTGTAGAGATGCCGCTTCATCCTTGTGTTGTGTGTCGCTGACTGGTTCGGCGTTTTCGTTTTGTTTAGTGTTCTTCTTCTTCTTCCTGCTTGTCATATCACTATTGGTAGCCGCTGGTCTCTTACGCACTGTTGGTGAAAAAGGTGTTGACGTTTCTGTTGGTATTACACTGGATACTGCTCCTGATGTTGCGTGTTCTTTTGTAATGTGACGTTGTAGATTGTCTTTCCGGTTAAAATTATGATCACAAGTTTGACACGAATATACACGAGTCTTTGTACTGTGACTGGTCCGAATATGGCGACGAAGATTACTTGCATCAGTGAAACCTTTCCCACAAGTTGCACATAAGTGGTTCTGAGATGCTAGCCTACTAGACATCTTTTTTTAGGCCCGTACGCTAACGAGTTGATAGAGAGATAAGCAACACTCGACTTGAAACTTGTTCACACCGAGCCTCTGAATATGGCGTTGAATATAATTAGTTTCTACAATTCACCAATGGTTGATAACTCGACGTTGACTAGTTTAGGACGCCAAATACCCAAACAACAAGATGCAATGTTCACTAGCTTAGTATGCGGTATCAACCCGAACAATTTGAACCAGTCTTTGTTTCAATAGGTGATAACTCTTTGCCGCTGGTGTTGTAAACTAAGGCAGAATAATGCTATTGCTTACACTTGGGGTGGGTCTGGGTAAGAAGCTGATTGATAATTCTTACAAGGCAGTTGAGCTTTTCCAAGAACTGGAAGACAGAACCACTAAATCGGTATGTCCGTATATGGTTGATAGTCCGTTGATACTGAGACAAACGGGTGCCTGGTAACCTTTCCACACTTGAAGGCAAATAGCAGTTGAATAACCACAAAGCTGAAGACTCGATCGTTCGTCGTTCTTGTGTAAAGCACAAAGTGAGTGAGAGGTGGTGAGTTGGTTATATATTACATAAAGTAAGCCCCGCCCACAGTATAGTTGCCAGCCAATTAGTACTTGTCTAACATAAAATGTGGAACAATTCTAAGACAAACATCCTGATTGGTTGTAAGCCACACATCGGTTTGTTTGCTTCACAAGTCACTCTGCCGTCGGAAGCCAAAAATGAGATGACACCGCCAAATGAGAGGTCTATGGGACCAACTAGACCCATTAGACACCCCAGTTACACATTGGCGCTACCCCGACACACTCTACCGAATTGGTTATCGCACCATCTCCAACGCGACTGTGATACCAACTACCAACCTAGTTCAGTTGATCTTTCGCACAGTTTCATTACCATATTTTCTTGTTGAGTTGTGCCAAGTGTTGCCACAGCTGTTATATGATAAAGATCATGGCGGTTGCCCAGTTTGTTATGCCGTCTATACAGACGGGAAGCTAATTAATGCATTACACCAGCTGACATCTTCTGAATCAATTACACATCTCCAACGCGACTGTGGTACCAACTACCCACCTAGTTCAATTGATCTTTCCATTGTTAACCCCGATGCTCTGATTAAAAATGGCAGCTGACACTTAAAAAACCACGAAGGATCTGGAAGGCATGAGGCAGGCCACAACCGACCCACCGCGAGCCATGAGACATAGACCTCACCACGAGACATGAGACATGGCTCATACCGCCTTTATCAACTACGTCCGTTTTCGAACCACCCATGACACTACCTGGCTCCGTTACATACTCGCCCACCTCCACACTACCCCATCTCACAATAGGATTCGAACCTGTCGCACGGTAGGGAACCCACTAGACACCCCAGTTACACAGTGGTGATATCCCACCACACCCCTCTACGACCAATTACTTCTCACCTCTAAGCCCTCACCACCCCTTTGTAGACATTTAAAAAGTCCCCGTCTAGGGTGCACATCCTTATCGAACCGCGGCGTGAATCGAATCACCAATGATACCACCTAGCTCCGTTACAACTCGACCACCACCACACTACCCCACCACACACTGAGATCCGAACCTGTTGCATGGTAGGGCACCCAAGAGACATCCAAGTTACACACTGGTGATATCCCACCACATCCCCTATGACCAACGATGCACCCCCATACACTTACCAACCCACCCTACACATCGTTTTTTGCCTTATTATTTTATTCCGACACCGCCCTTAATTAAAAACAGATGGCACCAGCGACCTCCCTCGACCCCGACACTAATATTCAACTGCCGGCAATATCGACTTTTTGCTCACAGATGTTCGCCGATCTTATCAAAGATACGAATACATCAACACGTAACAGTCGGCGCACACCAATCGATTATGCATAAATTATGTTCCCCCACTTCCCTTCTTTGAGCTTACTAAAAAATGCGGGTCCTCATGGGTCCTCCTTCTTTATTCTTAGTATATGAGGTATTTTATGCCTCATTGCGACTCCTAGAGACCCTATATACTACTTAAAGACCACACATATTATTTGTCTTTACGAAACTTTAACTAGTGGTAAAGGACTTAAACACATGTGTGTCCGTTATGGGTGTAATAAAATCAAAGAATACATAGTCTAAATCATAATACATTGTAAGAAGATGAAATTACAGTTAAAAATTTGTTGCATGCCTTTTACATGGCGTTGAAATCAACCCCAGCATTTATTAGCTATTTGTGATTTAATAGGAAATGTTCAGTTCAGTAGTTTGCTGTTACTTTCTGAATAAAGGTCATCATCATCGTGTGCGGGCGGTCATATTTCTCCATCTCACACGATCACCAGAGTCGTGGATCATCTCTGTGTTCTTGTCTCGACCATACCACGTGGCCAAGCCATCCAGTTTGTCACTCTCTGCCTCCCTCGTGTTCTTTTCCCCTCAATCTTGCAAGTGGTCACCAAGTTCTCCAATTTATTTCTGAAATGGGTGGCAGGGAATGCCGCAGAAAGTCAAGGGTGGCGGCATGATATTCATCGCACGAGCTCGTATGCGCCCATATATAACAAATGAGTGATAGCACTATACACCCAATTCCAAAAAAATTTTGACTGTCTACGTCTAATTTCTTGTTATGGTTTTCATTTGTTTCTTGTAGGACTTGGTCACTGGATTTTCTGTCTGTCCGTGATATTCCTTGCAATATCCTTAAAAACCACATTTCCACCGCCATCGAATGTTATTCGGTGTGTCAGCTCATTGTTCACGTTTAACTTCCATACAAGCCTGTGGGAATGCCCCGAATGCTGTGATGTCGGTTCCTAGATCAATCAATCAATCAATCAATCAATCGATCAATCAGTCGATCAATCAATCAATCAAAAACTTCCATACAAAAGTACAGATTCTATGTAGCACTTCAACACTCTGTTTATCGTTGCGAATGACATCTGTTTATTGGTCTGTATGCTTTCCATCTTGCAAAAGGCTACCTTCACCATGGTGATTCTTGTTCAAATCTCTTCAAGGCATCACCCATCAGAAAGTATGACTGCTCCGAGATAATTTTACCGTTTTACTTGTTTAAGAATATTCCCATTTACTTATATATTCATTGTGGTATTTCCTGCTTTCTAGTGACTTTCATAATATGTATCTTCTTACAGTGTAATTCTAACCCTAGTTGTTCACTGTGTGCAACAATCGCGTCTACTAAATGTTGCAGATGTTGCGCATTGTCTGCAATCAAGCCTGTATCATCTGCATATCTAATGTTATTGATGTTACTTCCGCCAATAGTGATTCCTCTCATATCTTCTACATTTCTGAAAATATTTTCACTGTATAGGGAAACAGATTTTTTTTTTTGCATATCCTTTACAGGACACCGCTGTCAACATCAGCATCTTTCAGCTGATTGTTGATTTCTTGGCAAGATTACGCTCATTTGTTTGCCATTGCTTTCTGAGAGGCCGGCTCACATACCCCGTAAGCTACCGACGCGATTCGAACCACTGCTGATTCTCACCGTCGTCACGTTACTTACGAGAGTATACAAGATTACGGATAAAAGTCGCTAACCTCTAGGCCAGGAAGCCCTACTTCATTATAAATCTTTTTGGCAGCTTGTTGTTTCCAATATACGTTTTTACAAGTCTAAGGTCTTTCCCATCAATGTGTAGATTAATAACAAGATTAACAGTAGATATAATATAAATGAAAAAGGCATATTGGATGCATAGTTTTCTAGGTTCTGTGAGAATACACACACATTCTGATAGAAGTCTAGCCATGTGAAAGGACATCAAAAAGAATACAGAGTATGAGGAAACGACAGCCATACAGGAAGAAGCCAGATAACACTTCTAGAGAGAGAACGAATGAGTGATGACACCTCATCTTAGTCCAAGTAAGGGACAGATGATACCCGTCTACAAAAGCCAAGACAGGAATCGTGAATTGCGTGCCCAAGACGATACCGATTCATCGGATCGATACAGCTGGGCCGTTTTATCAACTTTCCAGAGGACAGAATGATGCCACAAGGAAACTAGTCGCGACTGATATATTTCTGCAGTGCTGCACAGCATATATACTATAAAACCTCGGTTTTCGTCGATAATCCGTGCGAAAACAATCGGCGAAATCAGAAACCGACGAAAACAGAGGCAATTATTTCCATATGAATCAATGTAGATCCAATTAATTCGTTCCAGACACTCCTAAATGCATACCTTCAAAGAGAATATAGTATTTAATACTATTTTTCAGCCCCAGACTTGTCAGAACTCGCACCTTCGCTGTGCCTAGTAATACAGTGTATGCCGGTGCATCTCTTGAATTTTTCAAAACATCCTCTGCTGGCTTTAAAATCACTAAGTACACTAGTACTCGTCCCAGGCATTTTCTTTATGAGATCGGCATACAACAGTTTAGCCCTTTCACATAAGACTGCCCCCGAAACAGAATCGCCATCTAACTGGTTTTGATTTATCCAAACTAATAATAACTGTTCTACATCTTCGATTGTTTGCGATCTTTGTTTAATTAGCACATTCATACCTTTCGCAACATTAGCATCCTTTATTGCTTCATTTTTCACCACAATGGAACTTATCATGGATTGCGACTTCTCGTACATGCGGCCAATGTATACAATCTTAATGCCGGTCTCTTATTTTATTATTAGCAAGTGATGCTCACACAATAAAAAAAAAACAACGCTAAACTGAGCAGAAGAACTCGTGGGTCCTTTTGTTTTCGCAAAATTAGCAGCGAGGTAATGAGGGTAAGATGAAGAAATCCGCGGCAACTGACGAAAACCGAAACAAACTTTTCATCGAAAAAAACGACGAAAACCGAAACCGACGATAACTGAAGGCAATGAAAACCGACAAAATTAGTTGCATATCCTTTACATGGTGTCAGTTTTCTCTGTTTGTGATTTCTTGGCTAATTTACGTTCAGTACTTCGACATTGCTTTCTGAACGACCGACACTCCTACCATTGTATGAAAACTAGCGCCAGGCCCTCCTGCTTCCAAATAGTCTGCAGCTGCGTGTCAATCTCGGTATGCAGTACTACGAATCGCGTTCATAATCACTTCGCAACAGTCCCGTCATTTTCAACAACTGAAAAGTTATTTATTTCCCAATCGCGATACATACCCAGAGTATCCTGACAATAACTCTTCGAGTTTAGCGTTCTGCCGAATTTGATTGCTGTGGTCTGACACGTTGAAACATAAAATTGTTTAGGGCTAGGTTTCCATGTCTTGTGGTATACTTCGTGTGAGAAACAAGCCCTTTATTTGCTTGACCAAAAGGCATGAGATGAGTACAATAGCCAGCATTAAGCCGATGTCCCCTCTGGGCAATGATGGGGAGTCTATTGACATTGAAATACCAAGAACCTGTCAATGGAACATGACCAACCCAGGCATATCCCAGCCAGTCCATTTGTGCTGTGCTAAATCCTGACCTGGAAACATCCAAACTTTCTTTCCACAGATGCGATGTTCCAGTACGGTCTTGCATACCTCGTTGGCTACTGAGCATGACGAGGAGATTAAGAGCTCTATAATACAACACCCCTGCAGATGGTACTGATGTGCTTTCCACGGGAAGAAAAGTGTCAGCGCCAACCTCACCCCAAAAGACGCAAATCTTGCTCATGGCTCAGATGACCTAAACGTCAGCGTATCCGGCTTTACACTGAAACCTCAGTCTTCACAATATCCACTAACTGACCACCTAATCAATCCTTCAATCCTTAAATCCGGCAAGTTGGGTGTTCATGAGATTTATTTTCTTCTCCCAGTCTGCTGGAGACCAAGCTGGGGAGACACAACATCGCCCAGCAGCGCAAGATACCAGATGGAATTCTTTTTCCACCAGCAAAACGGACAAAACCACAACACTATTCCGAAAGATCACCCAGGAGATTGTCCGATACCTATTTAATGAGGCTGTATCACCTTCAGAGCCACGCGCTCACAAACACCATTAACCTCTCTAAGAAGAATATATACTGACTTTTAAAAATACAACACAATTGACAGCAGTTCTGACAAACATTTACTCGAACTTGGAGAGCTATCAATAATAGACTAGTTATCTAAAAAATAAACACATCCCGACGTAGGAATCTGTTATAGGTCTATGGTGTGTTTGGGTCATCAGATTCTACAGGCCCCGATGCCCGGAAGAATAGGTGGCTAGTCTTTTCCTCTGTATTTACAACATAGAAATAACTTATCGAGGAGCGGCTGGCCGAGTGGCTAGAACGCCGGACTCTCATTCGGGAGACCCGGGTTCGATCCCTCGGTAAGGTGTGGGATTTTTTTCTGTCGGAAGGAAAAAGAAAATCCTAACCTGCACAGTTCGCAGCGACTGCACTAGCCAGGCGGCCTTAATTCCTCAGGCTCAAAGATCCCTCTGCCATACACCGCAAGTTACTATATTGGCAGTAAATGACAGTTTGAAAATTAAAAAAAACTTATCTGAATGTGGAAGGTAATGAGAAACACTCCATTAATTTCAACAGATGAAGTTTGATGACAATCAGGAAGTTAGTATTTTGGTGAAGTTATATGTTACGATACATGCTATGCCAGTCTTACCATGAACAACCTGTCGGGACATAACTGAGAGGTTGAACGTCGGACATGTGTGCTGGCTAGTCGATGAATTCATCTTACACTAGGTGAAAAAGAGACCGTGGGTCTATTTTTAAACATCCCCGCCTAAACCGGGATTCTTCTTCTTCTTCTTCTTCGTTCATCCGGATTTTTTTTCGGATGTCACTGCGTTGTGCCTGTTTACAGCAGAGCTGCGTTCTTGCGCCGTTAGGCCGACACATCCGACTTCTGCGGGCATTTGTTGACCGGGTTAACCTTCCCGGAACCGGGATTCGAACACACTACTATCCGTCCAGCAGTCAAAGCTGCTAGCCATTGCGCCACCACGTAACCATGTTTGTGATTTACTAGATAATGTTTACTTTCAGTAGTTTGCCACTGCTTTCCGAACGACCGACGCTCCTATCCTTGAAATAAACGCAAGACCTTGTGTTTCCAAATCTTTGCAAGATGAAAAACACACTGACCAATAAAACGATGCCAATTGTAACGTGAAAAACAGTGCAGAGCTGCTATATAGAACCTGTACGGATGTGAAGCTTGGACAGTGAGCAAACAAGCTGAAACACATCTAATGGCTGTGGAAATGTGGTTTCTGAGGAGAATGCAAAGAAAACCATGGACAGACAGAAAAACCAATGACCAAGTCCTACAAGAAACAAATTAAAATCGTACACTGATTAGAGAAATTAGACGTAGACCTACAAATTTTTTTGGACATTTTATGAGAGAACTTGGAGAATTTGGTGACAATTATCAAGATCTTGGGGAAGAGAACAAAGGCGAAGACTGAGAAGTTAATAACCAGATGGTTAAGGCCACGTGGTATGGTCGAGACAAGAATACTGGGCTGATCCACGTATGGTGATCGAGAGAAATGGCGAATCATGACTCCACACGCTTATCGGCATGGCACATGGTGGATGTCGAGGAATTTGTGAAACGAGTTCACGACCGCTAAGTCACAGCGCTTGGAATTTCTTATTTCTTGTAGTACGCCTATTATATATATATATATATATATATATATATATATATATATATATATATATATATATATATACGTGTGCGTGCGTGCGTGCGTGCGTGCGTGCGTGCGTGCGTGCGTGCGTGCGTGTGTGTGTGTGTGTGTGTGTGTGTGGTTTGCAACTACTTTCGCTAATTTTCTTGTCACTTCCAGTTTCCTAATGATCTCTATATCTGTTTACTATTGCTACCATAGAATTCGACGACTGTGTAAATATAGCACCCCATTTATTTTCAAGTGCTCCTGAGACTAAACATTAATTCAACACAGTACACCACCGACTACATTCAACAGTGAGATCTGGGCACGGAGGGGGAGTTAAGGATACTACCGGTCGGGCTTCAAACAAATCAGCTTTTGAAATAAAGAAGATGATAAGCGTTAATTAACTATGGCATTAACACAAAAGATTCTCACATTTTGGGATAAAAGCATCCATTGGCTGTCATGGGGGTGAAAATAAGATGACGCGGCGCATGCTCTCTCGCCATAAATTTGAATAAGCATCGTCATTAGTGTCCAATTTAGCCGGCGGATTTGGCGGCTATCATAGAGTCGACGACATGTCAGTCCTGGCGCTTGTTTTCCCCGCATCGGTTATCATAGAACTGAAAGATGGAGTCGTTTTGTCACAATCTTCCACTGGCTGGGTCCTATCCCTTGACAAATGAACGGGTTATGGCCTGTCTTTGGCAGTCATTATCACTTGTTAACTAAACTACTTCGCTAAGTCATTATTTGTAAGTCTAATTGAAATGGGGAGCTGCGGGGGCGTTGTGGCTAGACGCTCGCCTGGCGGTCGTGGGTTTGGATCCACAAAAGCGTGGATTGTTAGAACTAGCATGGGCTTCAAGGTTGATCAACTATACATGGGTGATGGGAGATTTTTAGGGAAGTAACTGCTGCCGGGTTGATCCTAATCACATCACCAGTCGAGGTCGTAATTACATCACCAGTGGAGGTCCTAATCACATCACCCATCGAGGTACTAATCACATCACCCATCGAGGTCCTAATCACATCACCATCGAGGTCCTAATCACGTCACCTATCGAAGTCCTAATAAAATCATCCATCCAGGTCCTAATTGCATCACAAATCAAGGTCATAATCACATCACCCATCTAGGTCCTAATCACATCACCAGTGAAGGTCCTAATCACATCACGTATCGAGGTCCTAATCACATCACCCATCGAAGTACTGATCACGTCACCTACCGAGGTCCTAATCAAATCATCCATCGATGTCTTAATCGCATCACAAATCGAGGTCCTAATCACATAACCAGTGGAGGTCCTAATCATATCTCCCACCGAGGTCCTAATCACATCACCCATCAAGGTCCCAATCACATCACCCATCGAGATCCTAATCACATCACCCAACGAGGTCCCAATCACATCACCCATCGAGTGCCTATTGGCCTCTAAGAATGTGGGTCTAGCACCATTAATCCTATGCGTCTGATGGGTGTAAAAGAGTTCATCATTACAGCAAGCAACTCGCTAAATGTTCATCATTACAGCAAGCAACTCACTATAAGTTTATCGTTACGGCAGCTCACTATACGTTCATCATTACACCAAGCAACTCACTAGATTCACCATTACACCAAGCAACTCACTATAAATTCATCATTACAGCAAGCAACTCACTATTTGTTCATCATTACACCAAGCAACTCGCTATAAGTTCGTAATTAGAGCTAGGAACTCACTATAAATTCATCTTTACAGCAAGCAACTCACTATAAGTTCATCATTACACAAATCAATTCATTTTAAGTTTATCATTACAGCAACTCACTATAAATTCGCATTTACACCAAGCAACTCACTATACATTCATCATTACATCAAGCAACTCACTATATGTTCATCATTACACCAAGCAACTCACTATAAGTTCATCTTTACAGCAAGCAATTCACTATAAGTTCATCATTACACAAAGCAATTCACTATAAGTTTATCATTACAGCAACTCACTATAAATTCATCATTACACCAAGCAACTCACTATAAAATCATCATTACACCAAGCAACTCACTATAAGTTTACCATTACAGCAACTCACTATAAGTTCATCATTACACAAAGCATCTCTCTATAAGTTCATCATTACAGCAAGCAACACACTATAAGTTCATCATTACAGCAAGCAATTCACTATAAGTTTATAATTACACAAAGCAACTCACTATAAGTTTATCATTACAGCAACTCACTATAAATTCATCATTACACCAAGCAACTCACTATAAAATCATCATTACACCAAGCAACTTGCTATAAGTTCATCATTACAGCAACTCACTATAAGTTCATCATTACAGCAACTCACTATAAGTTCATCATCACAGCAAGAAGCTCACTATAAGTTCATCATTACACCAAGCAACTCACTATAAGTTCATCATTACACCAAGCAACTCACTATAAAATCATCATTACACCAAGCAACTCACTATAAGTTCATCATTACAGCAACTTGCTATAAGTTCATCATTACAGCAAGAAGCTCACTATAAGTTCATCATTACACCAAGCAACTCACTATAAGTTTATCATTACGGTAAGCAACTCACTATAAGTTTATCATTACGGTAAGCAACTCACTATAAGTTTATCATTACGGTAAGCAACTCACTATAAGTTTATCATTACGGTAAGCAACTCACTATAAGTTTATCATTACACCAAGCAACTCACTATAAGTTTATCATTACGGTAAGCAACTCACTATAAGTTTATCATTACGGTAAGCAACTCACTATAAGTTTATCATTACGGTAAGCAACTCACTATAAGTTTATCATTACGGTAAGCATCTCACTATAAGTTTATCATTACGGTAAGCAACTCACTATAAGTTTATCATTACTCTAAGCAACTCACTATAAGTTTATCATTACGGTAAGCAACTCACTATAAGTTTATCATTACTCTAAGCAACTCACTATAAGTTTATCATTACTCTAAGCAACTCACTATAAGTTTATCATTACTCTAAGCAACTCACTATAAGTTTATCATTACTCTAAGCATCTCACTATAAGTTTATCATTACTCTAAGCAACTCCCTATAAGTTCATCATTACACCAAGCAACTCACTATAAGTTTATCATTACTCTAAGCAACTCACTATAAGTTCATCATTACACCAAGCAACTCACTATAAGTTTATCATTACTCTAAGCAACTCACTATAAGTTCATCATTACACCAAGCAATTCACTATAAGTTTATCATTACGGTAAGCAACTCGCTATGCATTGATTTGTACAGCTAATAGCAAGGTTATTTAATGATCCACTGTATCATGTCTGGCGAATTATGAATGGAGCTCAGAGGCCGACAAAATAAACAAAACGAGAAAAAAAACTAGAGGTGGCCAGTCTGTCCCTCACGTAGCGAACGACAAGAGTCGGCATCGAACCCTAGTCTTTCCACGCTCATGCCTTTGTCAGCGCAACGTCCTAACCTTTCACTGGAACTACTTAGGTGGGCGTTACGTTTCTGGTGCACTTAGATGTAGAATTAACGCAAATTATTCTGGGCTTTTATTCCTCACAAAGTAATGTACACACACACACACACACACACACACACACACACACACACACACAAATGAACATCGTAAACTGATTAAAGAAATGACACGTAGACAGTCACAATATTTTTGGCCACGATATGAGAAGAAATAAATTGGAGAACTTGGTGACAACTTACAAGATTGAGAAGTAAATACCTGGATGGCTTGGCCACTTGGCATGGCCGAGTCAAGAACACTGAGCTGATCCACGTCTCTGGTGATCGAGTGAGAAGGCGAAATATGACCGCCCACGCTGATCGGCATGGCACATGGTGAAGATTTCTCACAGCTCGTGTGTGTATATTTTCTTGTATGTGTGTCACATTCTCTTTTGCATTAGAAAGATTAGGCTGAACGTGGAACCCTAGCTAGAGTTTTTACCAGGTATCATACACGAGGGCCGCAGAAAGAATGCCGTTGGACCCAGAAGTGGCAGATCTAAAGAAGACTGACAACCAGCTGGATTTCCACGTCGGTTCAGCCTAAAATGGCCAACAGGAAATGTCCAGGAACATGAAGGCGGCCGGCGTGATGTTGGTCACATGACATACACAGTTCCCATTGGTCTATTCAAATATGGGTCCAGCATTATACACCTAATGAGACATAAGGCGTGTAAACGGTTGTTTACCTACTTTTACCGACGTTGATAACAGGAGCATTCAATTTAATCAGCCGCAGTGAGGTCAAGACGGTTGAATTGATAAGAGCGCTAGTTCTTAGACTTCCGGTGTGCTGATGCCGAGGTAGCGGATCAACCCCTACGCCAGGCAGTTGGACTAACATATTGGCTTCTCGTCCTTGACTTGGGGACGTAAATTGCAAGTACAACAGAAGTCGGAGTTGGCTCGCCAGAGGGTGAGAGACACTGGTAATAGGGAAAGCTAATCCACAGGCAATCATCAGTCCGGTGCACTAGAAGTAGGAGCAAGTGTGTGGAATATGCTTGAGTTCAAAGCGAGCGAGAGATTTAACAAAATCAGACACATACTTTTAATAAACGGGGCGGCGGAGGGGATTGTGGGGGGAGGCGCGTACTAGAGGAAACAACGGTACGTATGGATAGAAACATTCAGAGATGGGCATGGGGAAACCTGTGTGGTATACAGTTTAGGGGCGGGGCGGAGTGGTTTGGAGACTCATTATAGTCAAGTTCTAATGCGGCAATAGCATTTGATGATGGTGGTGATGGTGATCATGATGATGGTGTTGGTGATGATAATGATGATGATGATGATGTCGATGATGGTGGTTGTGGAGGTGATGGTGTTGATGATGATGGTGATGATGACGATTATGATGATGATGATGATGATGATGATGACGACGACGATATTGATTGTGATAATGGTGGTGGTGGTGACGATGGTGGTGGTGGTGATGGTGGTGGTGGTGGTGGTGGTGGCGGCGGTGGTGGTGACGGTAGTGCTGGTGACGATAATGATGACAATGTTGATAATCGTGGTAATGATGATGTTGATGGTAGTGGTGGTTGTGGTTGTGTGATGATAAAGATGACGGTATAATGAATGAATGAATGAATGAATGAATGAATGATACCTCGGCAGAACGTACGACCAATAAATAACACAGTTCAACGAAGCATTGTCAGTGTGCAATCAGTCGAAATACAAACACAGCCGCGAGGATAACGTTCAACATGCAGATTCTCAAACAAAGAAAAACTGAGAAAATATGTAGGTCGCAGACTCTTAGAGGGCATGAGAAAATGTGCACTGTAGTATTCATCAATGGTGGGGTCAACCAATGCCATCAGCAAAAAATATTGGAGCCCGTATATTAGGAAACCTTAATACTGCAGTTTGTCGACTCAGTGAAATAGGAGACGGCTCGCAAAGGTGCAATCTGCAAGTCTGTATATTATCTCAATTTTCCTGGGCATACTGAAGCCATATGAGGTGCACATTTGTAGTCACAAAACACCATGTCCTTTATTTGTCGTATGATTAGGTTGCGCCTGTTATGTTCTGACTTAATGTCTATAAACACATTCCTGCACACGTTTCTCATGTCAGGTTCGGATATCTATGTAACCCACGCTGTGATATAGGGGAGTAGTGAGACGCGCAGTTTCATAATTCTCCGTCATACCGAGTCCAGGGTTCGAAATCGGCTGCCGGCGATTTGGAAGCTGACGCGTTGCGTTGATTTCTGCGGTAGTGAGGCGTCGACTGTTCAGAAAGCATTGACACACAGTGTGAATTATTATTGCCTTGTAAATCACAAATAGGAAATAAATGATGTAGTTTATAGCAACGTCTAGTAAAGGACTTATAACTAACTTTGCATCTGTGTATAACTGTTAACTAATTTAAACATTAAACATATGTATGTATTGATTAGCATTTCTAGACGACAACAATAGGTAACTAGACATCCAAGGATAAATGTTCGTCCTGTGCAGAAATACTCTCGCATAACAGTCTGTCACACTTTCTGTCTCAACTTTCTATTTTTGTCGTTATGTATTACATACTGAATCCATTACAGGTGTGGTCCTCTTCTCTTCCTCCTCGTTATAATTCCCTCGATAATGATCTTTACCCGACTTTCATGTCTTTGTACGTGTCCCAAATATCTCGTGTAGTTCATTTTTTGTTTGTCTAAATAACTAATTTATTTCAGTATTGAGTTCTTGTTCAGTAGATCTGTTCTCATTTCCGTCTAATGAATGTTTAATACTCTTCTGTAACGTTTATATTCAATGGTTCATATACTTTGTTCGGCAAATGCGTTCAATATCTTCTTCTTCTTCTTCTCTTCTTCTTCTTCTTCTTCTTCTTCTTCTTCTTCTTCTTCTTCTTCTTCTTCTTCTTCATCATCATCCTTTTCGTCTTCATCTTCTTCTTCTTTGCCATGCCTATTGTCATGCCCTAAGTATCTTCAGTGCCCCGTGTCCGTCTTCGTTCAGATCTACCACTTTCTCCTCTTCCAGATACAACTGGCGACCTGGTCAGCCCAGTCTAAACAGTAAGTAAAGTGCTAGACCCATATTTCTATTGACCAACCAGGAGTCATGTGGTCAGTATCTCATCGGCCGCCTTTACTTTCCAAGCCATTTCCTGGTACCCATGTTAGGCTGTTTCGGCCAGAAAACCCAGGTCAATTATAAAAATTCGAATCTGCCCCGAACCCATGGCCACCGAGCAGGCAGTAGAGTGACTAGCCACTTTGCCACTGCGGCTCCCCCAGCCTAAATTGGTACCAGTAAATGTCTTAGGCAGCAAAGGCGGCCGGCTGAAACTGACCATATCACCCACCGAGTACCGTTTTGTCCATGAAAACATGGGTCTGTTACCCAATGCCCAATGCTCCTACAGACACATGGAAAGGTCCTTTACTTTTGACATACTGCTGGCAACCCATCTGTGAAGATGATAAGCTTGGTCTCTGTTTTGAGGTACTTAATAATGTTTCCTTAGCCATTGACTGTCAAACTATCACCTACTGCCTACCTTGCAGTGTGGGGCAGGCCGGGAAGGGGGAGGGGGGAGCGTGTTGGACCTGAGAAATTAAGGCCGCCTGGCTAGTGCAGTCACCGCGAACTGTGCAGGTTAGGATTTTCTTTTCACCCCTGACAGAAAAAAATGCATGCCTTACCGAGGATTCGAACCTGGATCTCTCGAAAGAGAACCAGGTGTTCTTAGCTACTCGGTCAGCCGCTAGACTGATTTCTTTAAATCACGTTTGTTTGTTTCGGAAAATTCCTCCTCTTTTTGTTGTATTTGCAAGTGTGTGAGTGCAGGTGCAACTTCGGACAATGTCCTCCTGTGTCGTTTAGGGTTGCTTTTCTTCTTTCAGTTTCATTCCGAGAGTTATTTTTCTAAATAGCATGTGCCTTTTCAGTCATCTCAGAGGTTGCTGCTTTTTCTATTGTCTCTGACAGGCGTTTTCGTGATTCCCGTCGTCTCTGACAGGTGTGTTTGCTATCATTTCAGACAGATTGTTTCGTGTTATCTATCATCTCTGAAATGCATTGTGTTTTCTATCATCTCAGACAGTCGTTCAGTTTTCTATCAGCTATGACAGGATTGCTTCTTCTTCTGTTGCGTTCGTCTAGAATGTTGTTTTAGACGTAATTGCGTTGTGCCTGTTTACAGCAAAGCTGCGATATTTGAACCTTTCGGCCGACACATACGACTTCTCCAGGCATTTCTTGGTCGGTTTCCTTCCCGGGTGTTTCATAGACGTTCGACTCTCACTGCAGTGGTGTAATCCCCATCCCAGCTGGCCCATTTAGAACAGCCAAAGACGTCCTGATCAGCCCTCAAGGAAAGGCAGGTGCATCTGGGCATTCCCCGCCATCCAAGGAGGCTTCCATAATTGCAGAGCCGACACATAGCGCTCTGGTACTGGGCTAACCCAAGGAATCGTCACGTCCTGCACATGGCTGCATAGCCTCATTCAGACAGTCGCTCTGCTTTCTACCGACTCTAAAACACATTCTTTTTTTTCTATCATCTCATGCAGACAATGTGTTTTCTATAATCTCAGACAGTCGGTGTTGTGTTTTCTATAACCTCAAACGATGTGTTTCCAACCATAACGCTTAGGCGTTTTGTTTTTGTGTGTTTTCTATTATCTCGTTCGGGCGTTTTAGTGCTTTCCATAATCTCAGACATGTGCTACTGCTGTGTTGTTGTTGTTGTTGTTGTTGTTGTTGTTGTTGTTGTTGTTGTTGTTGTTGTTGTTGTTGTTGTTGTTGTTGTTGTTGTTGTTGTTGTTGTTGTTGTTGTTGTTGTTGTTGTTGTTGTTGATCAATTCTGCTTTTGTCAGTTAACATTTCTGCTTTGTCCGGTGCAGGAAATATGTGAGTGTAATTTTTTTTTAAGTCTTTGACTGTTGGTATAGGTATAGGGTCCATCCTTATCTTTTAATAGGCTTATTCTAAAGTATTTGTGTTTGTTTTACACCTCTCATACCTGGCGTGGTATATTTCCTTTCTATGGCCATTAAAGATTTCATACCTGGAGTGCTGTGTCAATTATAATCCTTGTTTTGTATTTTTTAATCTCTCCTTTATATGACAATTAAAACTCCCATAAGTGGAGTAGTATGACAAATATAATAATTGTTCTTGCTTTAATCTTTCCCTTCTTCTTTCCTTCATCATCATCATCATCACCTTCTTCCACTTCTGCCATCAAGCGTTGTGGGGAGGAATAATTTGCGCTCCAGAGCCCGGTGAGAGGCACTGGTTAGTGTCATTCCGTGTGATTGTACCGTGTGATTGTACAATATCTTTGTTCCCACTAATGATACACTTGATGACCTGCCAACCATAGTGGAAGTAAACAAAGCCATCCAGCAACTTTCCAGTTGAAAGGCGCCCATCCTGACTCCATCCCAGCAGAGATATACAAGACCGGTGGACCGGTCCTAATAGAGCAGCTTCACCAAGTCTTTACAAACATATGGGTGAACGAGACCATGCCACAAGATTTCAAGGACGAGTCAATAGTCCACCTTTACAAAAGCAAAGGAAACCGCCAATCCTGTGACAACCACCGAGGCATCTCCTTGCTCTCAATCGCAGGGAAGATACTCGCCAGAATTCTTCTCAATCGCCTCGCGGCCCATCTCGATCAAGGTCTTCTTCCTGAGAGTCAATGGGGCTTTAGAAAAGAACGAGGAACTGTTGACATGATTTTCGCTGCAAGGCAGCTGCAAGAGAAATGCCAGGAACAGAACTCTGAAATGTTCTCAACTTTCATTGACCTTACCAAGGCTTTTGATACAGTCAGCAGAGAAGGTCTGCGGAAGATTATGGCGAAATATGGCTGTCCACGAAAGTTTGTCCAAATTGTGCGGCTATTTCATGATAGTATGCAGGCAAGAGTACAGGAAAATAGTGAATTGTCTGAGCCCTTTCCTGTCACCAATGGAGTGAAGCAAGGATGTGTCCTTGATCCAATACTGTTCAGCCTCATGTTTAGTTTAGTTTAGTTTAGTTTAGTTTAGTTTAGTTTAGTTTAGTTTAGTCGATGGATCAACATCACGGCACACGGGTGCAACCCATAAGTGCTCCGTTCTCCTCCTAACTCAAACCTGAGTCTGGAGAAACTCAGCTCAGTGCACGAACTCCGTAGCACCGGTGAGGATCATGAAATACTTTGGGTAGGTTTTTAACTCGAAATTTTGCCCTGGCAGCGCCGTTATGCTACTCTTTTTCGATTTCCAACTGCCAAGGGATGTTTTACGTGAGTAACAATACACACGGACGTCCGATTTCACTACCCAGCGACCAGGGAACATTTTATTACTAGAAGTCTACGAGACAAAATCCCGGTCATCACCGGGGCCTGAACCCGCGACCTCCAGTGTTTTCAGCTATGCTGACGAATGCGTTCGAGAACAATGACATTGGAATAGACATTAACTACCGCATGGATGGAAAGTTATTCAATCTCAGAAGGCTGAAAGCCTAAACCAACACTACATGCGACACCCTCAGAGAACTGCTGTTTGCTGATGATTGTGCTCTATATGCCAACTCAGAGGCAGACATGCAACACAATGTTTCAGCTTTCTCATGTGCCTGTGCCAACTTTGGGCTCAACATCAACTTGGAGAAGACTGTAGTTATGTACCAGCCAGCTCCAGGGGTTAATTACACCGTGCCGAATATCCTTGTGAACGGTCATAGACTAAGTGTTGTGGACAATCCGCCTACCTTGGCAGCACTGTGTCACAAGCTGCCACAATTGATGACGATGTGAATGCAAGAATCTCCAAGGCCAGCGCGACCTTTGGCAGACTGTACAAGAATGTATGGGACAGAAATGGAATAAGCCTGCAACCAAATCTGAAAGTCTATACAGCAGTTGTATTATCCACACTGCTATATGCTTGTGAAACATGAACTGTTTATCAGCGACATGCTAGGAAATTAAACCACTTCCACACAGTCTACCTTAGAAAGCTATTGAAGATTAA
Source organism: Cepaea nemoralis (assembly GCA_014155875.1). Classification (NCBI taxonomy): domain Eukaryota; kingdom Metazoa; phylum Mollusca; class Gastropoda; order Stylommatophora; family Helicidae; genus Cepaea; species Cepaea nemoralis. The sequence goes on along the minus strand of JACEFZ010021569.1, from coordinate 213,623 downwards.
ATGGCAAGACAAGATCTCTGACACTGAAGTTCTAGAAAGAGCGTCCATGCCCAGTATCCACATTCTACTAATCAAGAATCAGATCCGCTGGGCTGGTCACTTAACTCGTATGTCAGATCACAGGCTCGCTAAACGAATTTTTTTACGGCGAGCTGCGTTGTGGTAATCGCTCCCAAGGCGGCCAGAGGAAACGCTTTAAAGACACTGAAAATCTCACTGAAAGCTTTTGGAATTCATCTTGACACCTGGGAGACTGCTGCTAAAGACCGTAATTCGTGGCGTGCATCATTACATAAGAGTGCAGTCACGTGTGAAGCAACCGGGACTGCAAGAGCTGCGAAGAAAAGTCTGGACAGAAAAACCACTGCAGGACATCCTCCTCCTGGAACGTCAAGCATTCTTTGCCCACATTGTCAAAGAACATTTCGAGCCAAAATAGGCCTTATCAGCCATCTTAGAACTCACGGCTCCATACTTTAAACCCCACTGGATGAAATGAATGATCATCATCATTCTTGATGGACAAATAACAACAACACAATGTCTTTGATGTCGTCAATCCATTTTCTTCATGGACGTCTTCATGGGCTCGTCGCAGATGATCTTTGATGTAAGGCAAGTGATGGCAGTTGTTGGTGTTGCATTCTAACGACATGGTCAAACCACTTGATCTTCTGTCTTTCAATAAATGTGGTACAAGATGTTGATCCTACTGTCTATCTGATAACAACATTTTTTACTTGGTCTCGGATTGTAAAGTTGGCAGCCCTCCTCAGACATCTCATCTCGCAGGTGTTGATTTTGCGAAAGTGTAATTTGGATAAAGTCCAAGTTTGAGATTGGTAGCTTAGGGTTGGTGTGAATATGCTGTTTATTATCTGTCGTTTTGCGGACATGGGTATATTTGATTGTTTCTGTAAGGGTGATAGTTGATATGTAAGTGCACTAGCTTTTTGACATCTGATTTCGATTTATCTGTCCAATCTGCCATCTTCTGTGATCATACTTCCAAGATATTTGAATTCTTTAACTTATTTCAGAGTTGTACTTATATGTATACTTAGTGGGCCTGGCGATCTGCTAACTTGCATTACTTCGGTTTCGGTTGTGTTTATACTCATATTGTATCTGCTGCAGGTTGAACTCAGATTAGTAATATGATTTTGTAGTCTGCCCTCATCGCTGTGAACCAGGCACTGATCGTCTGCAAATAGAAGTTCATTTATTTCCTGTGGATCAGTTGTTTCATCTGGAGTAAAGATTTCTAAATTTTCTGAATCTGTTCTGTCAAGACTTGCTTCTTTGGATATTCTGTCCAAGTAGACATTAAATAGCAGAGGATGAGAGCACACATCCCTGTCTCACTCCTGTATTGACTGTGAACATATCTGATATACCTTCATGTGTTCTTACTGTGCTTCGGCTCGAGTGGTACATGGCTTTGATGTTTTCTAGCAGTTGCCCTTGTATCCCATAGTCTTCAAGGATGGTCCATAATGTGTATCTGTCAACTCTTTCGAAAGCCTCTTCCTGATCTACAAATACAATATTCTGCTGATCACTATATTCGATAGTTTTTTTCACATATTTGTCTAAGTGTAAATAGTGCATCAGTGCAACTTTTACCTTTCCGAAAACCAAATTGTACTTTGCTAAACTGTCGTTCAACTATTGGTCTAGCTCTTTGTTCCAATAGTTCTGCGTACATTTTCCCTATATGGCTCAGGAGTGATACACCGCTGTATGTTTCGCATTCTCTCATATTGCTTTTCTTTTTCCATATTGGTACTATTATTGCCTGCTGCCAATCATCTGGGACTTTTCTTTCTTCCCATGCTATATTAAAAAGTCTTGTTAGCCATTTAACTCCTGTTTCCCCACAGGCCTGAATAGCTTCTGTGGTTATTCCATCTGGACCAGGTGATTTGTTTTTAGGACTTTTCTGTATAACTGCTTTGACTTCTGCAGGTATGAAATTTGGTTCTTGTTGTCCCTGGCGTTTAGGCACAAAAGTGAGGTTTCCTATGTTATCTGTGGGGTTAAGTAGTTCTTGAAAGTATTCTGCCCACCTTGCTAGTCTTTGTTGCGGATTAAATATTGGCATACCTCTTTTGCTGTTTATGATGGTGGTTGGGTTGTAACATGCATCTCTGTTTCTTATTGTGGTGTTTTAGGACTTTTCTGTATAACTGAATTCTGTCCTTGAAAGTTAGAAAAAGAGTTCTTGCATGTTACATAGAACGAGTGTTAATATACGGCTGCGAATCCTAGACAATTATTAAACAGACGAAACAATCCATGGACGCCTTGGAGATGTAGTTTTATAGAAGAATGCTAAACATTAATTGCTCAACCAGAATGAGCGATCAGGACGTTTTAAGGTAAGCTGAGTCGCAAAGACAACTTATCACAAAATCAAAAAGAGGCAGGCATCGTTTTTTGGCCACGTTATGAGAAGACAAACACTGGAACATGTTGTGACAACAGGAAAGATTTGTGGAAAGAGCGATAGAGGAAGACGAGATTCTCAACAGTCTTGTGTCATGGCACGGAAGGGAGTCAACATGCGAATTGATTCATGAGGTCGGAGATCGTAATTTGTGTAGAGGCATGATCGTCCACGCCAGCCGGCATGGCACTGGATGATGATAAGATTATACCAAGAAACCCTGGGAAGTAGAGTCGAGATGTATTACACTCGATCTCCAATGTGAGCTGGCGTCTGTGGCTAACGTGTAGCGAACGCCTTTCCCAATCCCGCGTTCCGCTTTAGAAATCACATGCGGTGATTTGGAAATAGACCGTCTTGTGTTGATTTTCAACAATAGTATGAGCGTTGGCTGTTAAGAAAGTAGTGGCAAACTACTGAATGTAATCTTGCCTAGTAAATCACAAACATCCATACAATGCTAGAGTTGATTGCCACGTTCTTGCCACTATCTTAACTTCAGTGTGAAGATGGCACTTACAGCTGTATGATGAATCGCGAGACAGTGAGTAGAATAGTGTATTTGCCTACGTTAATTACAAAAACAGGGATTGGAACCTGTACCCACTGACCGACGAGCTAACTGTCCGGCCATCAGCTCCCCCATAAAGCATTAAAATAACACACATACACACACACACCCCCACACACACACACCCACACACACACACACACACACACACACACACAATCATCCCAGGCTGTTGCTTACAGGAGAGTAAACAGCGATATCCTTTCTGTCCGCTAACTTCATAATTCAAAACATGATCGGATTTCCGGTTTTTTACCTAAGCTTAAAGGGAATGTGACTGTCCTCCCAAACCAGGTTACTTGGCCCCATGAAGCAAGATGTATGCCAAAGCTCTTCCATCTTATTAAACAACATGTAAGCTTAATGCCACATTGACAATCTCTTCCGTAAGGAGGTAAATTATTACAAAAATGCATCAATGCGTCTCTTAATCTCTTCTGCGCTTTAATCACATATATAGGCCGGCATGTCAATAACATGAATTCCATCGAACATACAGAGAGGTAATCCAAGGAAAAGCAGATTATTTTTTTTTAATTGAGCCTGGCTGTGAGATCTACACTACCCAGTCTAACGTAAGTATCAGACTTGTCCTGGGAAGTAAAGGTGACAGGAGTTATATTGATCATATTGCCCATCAAGTGCCGAGTAGTCCATTAAAATATCGGACTAGATCATATTTACATTACCCATCAAGGCGGAACAGGGTTCTTTGATACTAATTCCATCTAAATAGTACAGTCGGGGTTAAAGTGACAGACTTCTTCTTCTTCTTCTTCTTCTTCTTCTTCTTCTTCTTCTACTACTACTACTACTACTACTACTACTACTACTACTACTACTACTACTACTACTACTACTACTACTACTTCTTCTTCTTCTTTTTCTTCTTCTTCTTCTTCTTCTTCTTCTTCTTCTTCTTCTTCTTCTTCTTATTCCTCCTCCTCCTTCTCCACATCTCCTCATCCTTCTCCTTCTTCTTCTTCTTGTTCAATTTCTCACTAAGCTACCATAGTTCAAAACTCCAATCAGTAAAGCGGAGACAATGAACATGAAACTGTCAGAGTTAGAATGACTCAAACATGCGAGTCCCGTTGGTGAGTAATGACCCAGTATTAAATTTAACAACAGACTGGCCAGTCTTCAAAAATATCACCAGCTGTCACCAGGTGCTGACCTCCCTATTGTACTGTATGCTGTTCTAAGTGCAGGACAACTTTTGCTCCGTGACCCACTTCATCAAGAAGATGTCTTCGTTCGGCTTCCTTGGTCGGGATACTGAAGACCGGTAGATGTGCACTTGGCCGAAAACTGGCCCTTTGCGGTCATCAGAAGACAGCGTAATTGCGGTCCTTTAAAGTTCACCTCACCCTGGATCAGATGGGGCTAATGAGTTCTTGCGGACATAAAGTTGATAAGTTGTATCCATTCTTCCTCAGTGAGGTCGTCTAGACTTAATGAAATAACATTATTGTTTCATGAGTTGATACATCATCATCATCATCATCATGTAGTGAGTAATTTGCAGAACGTCTCTCTCATCATAACTCACCGCAAAGATTGTTGACCACTCTCCCTGACTCATGCATTGTCATGTCCGGCTGTCTTTAATGTCCTGTGTCTGCCGTCCTGTTGGCCCACCCGTGCCTCTACATCCAGGAACAAGCCCTCCTTTACTGTTCGTTATAGCCCACTGTGGGAGTAGCTGTAGAGAAATGGCTAGACGCTCACCGGCCGGCCTGGCGGTCATGGGTTCGAACATGCAGATTTTAAAATTAACCTGAGCTCTCTGGTCTACCCAGCCTTAAATAGGCACTGAGAAATGCCAATGAAAGTAAAAGTCGTCCAGTATGATACTGAACACATTATGCACCGTGTGCCGATTGGTCTAAACAAATACGGGTTTAGCATCGTATCTCCAATCCACCTTAACTGATCCAGGGCCGAACAAAATCTAGGTACCAAACATGGTACACGATAAAATGAACAATATTCATCATCATCATCATGTGCCATGCTGGCTGGCGTCGGCTTTCATGACTTTCCGCAGATCTCGGTCTTTGGTTTCTTGAATAACCCTGCTGATGATATTCCTCCATGCCGCCGTCTCAATCCATCCAGCATCACTTCTCTTGGTCTGCCTCTCTTCCCCTCTATTTTCCAGTTGTCACGATGTTCTCCAATGCCTCTCTTCTCATCACATGACCGAAGAAAGCTGTTTATCTCTTTCTTATTGTATATAATGTTCTAGTTTCGCTATCGTAAATGTCCGTTCACTGAGAATTAACGTTGCGAAAGGTATTATGAAAGAAAAGAAATACCACAATGACACTAGCATGGTGATCTATCATCTTCTTTCCCAAATGGGAGATTACATTTCGGCACTGATTCAGTTAAGTGTAAAAGCGTCCTTACTTTGTGTGTGCGTGTGTTTTTTTAAATAACAAATTTCAGTTTCTGAGACATAATACCTTTCTTGAATCAATAGTCCTTGATGTTCAGATCTTGTAAAATGTCAGTATTGTTCTACTTCTTGATTCTTTGCACAATTGGAATTTTTCTTTGACATTCCAAAGCGAACAACTCCTTGTTCTTCTTTGGTGGTTGTGAAATGGTCCTTGATTCACGTCTTTGTGTTGCCACAGGAAAGATCCTAGCTCTAAACATTGTCACTGTTATTTGTTAGTCGTTATTCGCGATAAATAAACAGTACACACAGACATTCATGCATAAGGCCGCTGCCAGAATGCCAACACAACAGTTCTTTTATTTGTGTTCTGGTGTTGTGCTGTCACTATTAGTCTTTTCTATTAGTGTTTTCTTCTTCAACAATTTAATTATGCATCACACAATTGCTACTTTAGCACGCTCTATTTAAGGTGCATATATACGGATAAGATCTTTGAACAATTCAAGGAACGATAGAGATTAAAGATATGTAGAAGAATGATTAATAATCCTAGATAAGATGGTGATACAATAGGTAGATCTGACAATTCACCGACACACCGTGTCCAGGATTGGAAATCAGCAGTTGGCCAATTGAAAGCAGACCACATTATTTTGATTAAATATTATGAGGTGTCAGCCTTTCAGAAAGCATTGACAAACTACGGAGCTAACATTACCTAGTAAATCATAAGCAGGCAATAAATACTGAGGCTGATTGCAATGGTCTGTAAAGAACATGCAACAAACTTTAACGTTATATAGAACCTTGCTTAGTAATCACATAGTTACTAAATAGTGTAGCAGGTAGGAGTGTAAGAGTTAACAAGCTTGTTACTAAATAGTGTAGCAGGTAGGAGTGTAAGAGTTAACAAGCTTGTGTAACAACAAGTTATTCATGGATCCCATACAAGAAGCGAGGAGAGCGTTATTCACAAGCACCCATAGAACAAGTGTCCAAAAAATGTTATATCTCTCTCTGCTGCCCCATTTTCATTGCCACTCTAGCAATGCTAAATCCACACTCGTATGGCCCAAGCGCCGTGGCAATCTTTATTTTTCCAGCAACAAAAACCAACACTTTAAAAACATTATATACCAGATTTTTTTTAACCCCATTTGAATTGATATTAAAAGATGAAAGAAGAAAAATTGCGGAGACAAAATGGGAATATAGAGAAATCGATTCAGAAGAAGACAGATTTGATAAGATGAGAAAAACATACTGAACTTGATTTATTTCATTTCGAATTTTCAAACGTAATCTCCCATGTCCTTGCACTGCACACCCTAGGGAGTTTACGACCGCCTTGCCGCCCTCATTTCATCTCTCTGCCACATTCTGGACAATATAAAAACAACGATTTTCATTCCGGGCAACGAAATAATAATAATACTTTATTGTGTTATTATGAAACTGTGTTCTCTTGTTTCTTTCTTAGATGTCCTTCATTTTCTGTGGAGAAGAGTACGTGAGATTTGACATTATTTGATCAGGTAAACATGCCCACAGAAATATGAATGAATTTGAGCTCTGAAGATCTGGGAATTGAACAGTTGGACACGTTGCAATCAAACATTTTTGGTCAGTATTAATTTTATTAACAACAAGAAATATACTGACGTCTACAAGATGTGAAAAAAGAAATTGGCTTATGAACAAACAACATCGAGTCTCGGAAACTGAAATACTTTGAACACAGAAGCAACAAACAATATGCTGTAGGACTTATTGAATGACACATTTCGCTGCATCTCGTCATGAGTATACTGTAGGGTTACATATAACATGCAAGTGAATAAATTAATTATACCATGGCCGAAAAACTTAAAGCATATGGTCACTAATATTTTTCAAATGTGAACATTATTTATCCCCACGGTAACCGCAAATTAAAAGTACTGGAAGACTTGTGGGACTGGCACAAGGTAATAGTAATACTGGGTCGTGAGTGCAGATAATGGACAGCAGGCGCGCAGAGTTTAAGATGCAACAACTGATCCCGGGCAACACACATCAAGGTGACATAGTGATCTACACCGATGGCTCTGTGGCTGGGGTTTCATTGCGAAGGCTAATTAATGGACGGTGCTTGCAAAAGTAGAGTTTGGCATATATGACTACTACCTCCCGCATGAGAATGGAGCTGGAAGCAGTAACAACGGCTTTCCGGTGGTTGGGGGAGACCGCTGCAGTACATATTGTATTCATTACGGACACATGGATTATGCTTAATAAGGTGGAGATGGGGAATCTTTCGAGTAGAATGGCTTGCCTCGCTTCAGATGTCACAGATTGTGAGAATTGTATGGATTTTCTGCCCTGGTCTTGCGTGAGTGCGGGGGAAGGAACAGGCTGGCAGGGAATACACCTCTCGGTGGTAGATTACTTATGGACAAGGGAAAGGTGCTCAGGTGCCTGATGGTTGAGGTATACAAAGCGGGGTAACCGACTTAGAACCCATTTGTGGCGAGAATGAAGTGGCAGGGGGTTGTCAGAAGCACTGGACGAATTTTAAAACTGAGAGGGAAGACCAAGAGAACTTTCAATCAGATGGCAGTTGGTCGATTAGCATTATGGTTCTTCGCTGGCAGTAGAACAAGGGGACGGAGCACGTGTAGGAATGTCCTGAGGGCAGTGAATGTCGGTTCTTAGCTCAACTTAACTTTCTGCACAAAATTGGTTGGCACCGTTTAATTGCTAACGCCTTGGTATATTTAGCAATCGACAATAGCCTGTCGACTGCACCGTAATTCCCGAAGACTGGTTAACTCTGTTTTCCACCAATACTGGTAAATATTCAGTTACTCAGTTTGCTAAATATACGTCGTCACTTCGAAAGGCTAGTTGAAGAAGAACTTGAAGTTTGTGGACAGATGATTCTGTAGGGTTAGGCTTGGGTGACTGGCAAGAACACTGGATGAAGTCTGTTAGATATCCATTAGATTGCAGAGTCGTGTTGAGAGTGTCCAGTTCTTTAGATAACCATTAGATTGCAGAGTCGTGTTGAGAGTGTCCAGTTCTGAAATACTTTGATCATACTAGACGTCATGGTGGTTTGGACAGAGACGAGGGATTGAAGGCGTGGCTCCTGACAGAAGGGACAGGGGTCCACCAGCACAAAGACAGAAAATTATAGACACCCTAGGCATGAAATTGCATCTGGCAGAAGGCCTATCAATAAACAGATCGATAATCTCTTCTGTGGGCCGTGATGAGAGCAACGGTCTCCAAGTTGTCTGGTAAATAAAGAAGATGTATTCTAACGTCAGGAATGCACGTGTCTCTCACACATGGAACAGCTGTATTCCCATTTTCTATTGGCTTCTGTTGCGTTTCTTCGGGTTATTTGGCAGAAGACCGCCTTGCGTTGGTTGAAATGGTATGGGTGCCGGTTGTTCAGAAAGCAATGGGAAACTACTGAATGTAAACTTGCCAAGAGATCACAACAGCAAAAAAGCTGGTGTTGACTGCGACGACCTGTAAGGGATATGCAACTAACTTTTTCTTCTGTGGCGTTATGTCATGCGATTGTGACATTTGATATGTATTGTTATACACGTTAGCCGGCTTTGTAGCGAAGGTGTTACGGATGCAATTCGCAATCCCGCATACTGCGTTCGAAATACAGTTGCGGGAAATTTGGCAGCAGACTGCTTTGCTTGGGTTTCCATTCAATGGTATGTATGCCGGTCGTTCGGAATGCAATGGCGAACTCCTGGACGTAAACTTTCCAAGAAATCCAAACAGCCCCAAGATGCTGAGGTTGACAGTGACGTCATGTAAAGGATATGCAGCTAACTCTGTAAACATTAATATGGTATTAATAGCATCCTCATCATTAAGCATCGTCAATTTCTGAATCATGACTGCCACACCATTTCGATACTGATATTCTGCTAACCACCTTCAAGTTATGAATATGCAGTGTTATACTGTTGCGAAGGTAGCCTTTTGCAAGATGAAAAACATACTGACCAATAAAAAGATATCAATTGAAACAAGAAAAAGAGTGTTGAAATGCTACATAGAACCTGTACTTTTGTATGGATGTGAAGCGTGGACAATAAGCAGTCAAGCTGAAAAACAGCTGATGACTGTGGAAATGTGGTTTCTGAGGAAAATGCAAAGAATACCAAGGACATACAGAAAAATCAATGAACAAGTCCTTCAAGAAACAAATGAAGATCGTAAACTGATTAGTGTCATTAGACCTAGACAGTCAACATTTTGTGGGCATGTTGTGAGAAAACATGACTTGGAGAACTTGGTGACGACTGGCAAGATCGAAGGGAAGAGACCAAGGGGAAGACCAAGGAGTAAATACCTGGATGGCTTGGCTTCATGGCATGGTAGAGACAGGAACGCGGAGCTGATCTATGACTCTGGTGATCGAGTGAGATGGCAGAACATGACCGCCCACGCTTATCGGCATTTCACATAATGGATGGACTAGTGCTATGTCATTTCATGTAGGTTACCTGTTCCTGTTATTTCTCTCATTACATTTACAACTGTTCAGTCATCATCATCACGTAACGGGTCCTTTTCAGGACGTCGCTCTTATAAAAATGGTCCATCCTTTGCCATTTCCCCTGCCACATACATTTTCAAGTCAACGGTTCCTGCAGTGTCCGATGTTCATCTTCGTACTATTAGACCCCAACCTCTTCTTCCAGAACCCATGCCTTCCATCACTGTCAGAACCTCTGTGACGATATGTCGACAGTATTTCAATTTCCGAGACTCGATGTTGTATATGAGCCAGTTTTCTGTAATGTTTATGTCTTGTAGAATATGACTCGAAACCGCATGTTGCCACATCAAAATATGCATGATCTGAACAATGTGACTTAAACATTGTGATGGTGTTGTGCCATTAGTTCTTAATACTGTTTTAACCTCTGCATTATAGTTCTGTCGCCCTGCTACTGAGTTGAGTGCGTGGAGCGACAATGTGGGCTGTGAATTTCGTGTGGAGTGCATTTAAATCTGTCCGCAGTTGTTTGTAGCGTGAACTGCGTATTCAGAAAAATGGTGGAGGACTTTTATGTTGTCATTCTGGCAGCGGCATTGTGCAAAGTATACATGTGAGGGCTGTTTGTTTGTCGAAACTCCCGTCTGTTTCACTTTTCACATGGGGCAGTGAGGAGCATTTTGTGTGATATTCACTGGCACAGGAAAGGAGCATAAGTGTCATGAAGTTGGAACCGCGACTAACTGACTAACTAGCTAACCTTTGCATTGCCATGGGCAGTCTTCGCCTGACTTTAGTAAACATTCCCAATTGTTATTTATTGTGGAACTAAGATACTCAAAGTTGTAAACATTTTCAATTCAATTTATTCTTTGAGATTTTCAATATGTACTTTATATTATTTATATTTATCTTTGCAATACTGATTCCCTTTACATGAATGTTCTTGTTATATATTGCTATTGTAATGCCATATTCTTCATCGAAGTCACATTATTTTAGTGTTATTATTTATTCAATGTGTACTGAAGACTGAGAAAGAGGACAAAAGAAAATTCAACACAGAAATAAACAACGTCTGATCTAGAAATTATATTTCAAGATGTTAATGATCAATTGAAAATATTGAAGAACTTCTTCACGCAGGCTGCAAAAACAACAATCTCAATATGTAAGATGATAGGTTGAGAAGAAATGCGGTAGACATACTGGGGGGGGGGGGGGGGGGGGGGGGGGGTTAAGAGATGACAAAACTAACGATAATAAAAACAAATTAAGATATTCAACGTACAATATTTAAAAAAAGATGTTTATAAAAAGGCAAAAAATGCATAGCTTTTGGAAAATTGTAGGGAAGTTTAAAATTACCAACACAAAAATAACAAATTAATGCAGACAGCAATTAATGACATCGCTGAAAAAGAAAAACCATATCAATAGGTTGCCTGAAAACTAACAAAGGCAAACATATAATGGCCGAGGGTCCTACTTTAGATACGTGATAAGTGGTCGGTCTCTATGGCCGAGGAGTTAAACGACTTTCTCCGTAATCCCGTTTATCCACGTAGGGTCTCGCAGCGCGCGAGAATTGGTAGCGGTTATCGCCGTGTTGGTGACTTTCGGGATAAGTGAGCCGGTCGCTCAGAAAGTAATGGCAAACTACTGAGCGTAAATTGGCCAAGAAGTCAACAACAGCAGTAAAATGCTGGTGTTGACAGCGATGTCCTGTAACGAATATGGGGGGAAAAAAAGATCAGTGTCTATGAAATACCTTTACAGCGATTCATGTGAGGAACAGTTCAGTATTCCCTATAACAATGAAGGACCAAAAATTTTGAAGATAGAAGTTCAGAATGCACTTGGCCATGTGAAATGGGCAGACCCTGAGTTCAGACAGCATCACACCTGAAATGATAAACACTTTTCAAAGAATATGGAATAGACCTGGTCACCAGACTGCTGAACACAATATAAAATACTGGAGACATGCCTTCTGACATATATAATGCCTAATTCAATTCCGAACAAATCAAGAGGTTTAGAATGTGATGAAAATCGAACACTTAGCAAAATGAGTCACATCATAAAATAAGAAAGAAAGCACAAATAGAAAAAGGGGAAGAACAATGTGGGTTTGTGGACGACAACAGTACAATAAATGTTGTATATTTCTTGTCTAAGCAAAGACTTTTGATAGAGTAAGACGCGTCAACACGATGCACCGCTTGTTGTCACATACATGTCTCATCGTAAACAGGTCACGTGTCCTTATAAACATCCATTACAAGAAATACCCTCAAACCCCTATAGTATAACAGCGCTCTGTTCTTCCTCTGAGTAAATCAAGGAAAACGAGAAAATGAACAGGTGAGGTTACATGAGGTTTACAAGAACACCTTCGTTAGCACGTAAACAACTGATACTTAAACAATTACATAAAAACGTGCAACAGTTACTTAATTGACTTCAGTCGTCTGAATGGGCACACCATCTTCTTCGTACCTCTTTTGATTCTTACCACGGGAGTGAATCATACCCTGTTATGCACCTCAAAATTTAGTGAGTGTGCCCGTCTTCAGCATGCATTTGTGTAGAGTTCGGTTCCTCTGGACAGAGTCCATCCAAGGGACCAGAGGTGGGTTTCTTTCAGATCCATTTTGCCAGGGCCGCGGATATAAAGTCTGCTCTTTACGATTTCCAGTTGCGTGGAATTTTAAACGTGCTCACTTAGTGATGGGACCTATAGTTTTTCTCCCTTATCCGAGAAAGCTAGGCATTCGACGACCAAGAGATCGCGATGACGTGTGATATTAGATACTAATGGCTCTTGGGAACATTCTCAGCTCTATGCTGGGGTTGACCCTGTGCCTTTTGAGCCCGAAACCGACGCTGCAACCTCTCCGTCACCGCTACTTGCAACATACATGAAAGGCTCCTCGGACGTACAGATAATATTGTTGTACCTTTATACATTACATTAGTACAGTCACAATTTGTATTATATCTGCTCTGGGAATGCCCAAGTGATATCTAATACGAGGGTATGTTAATAAGTAAGTCACAAATAGCTGTAGAATAATAACTAAGTATGATAACAACTTGAAACCAGTTTATTTTTATACTTACATTGTCCCTTTATTTCCCAACATAGTTTCCACCAACATTGATGCACTTATCCTATCGTTTTATCAGTCCTCCCAAACCGGCTGCATAGAACTGCGTACTCTGTTTTCTAAACCACGTTTTCACTTCACATTCAACTTCGGCGTCACTTGCGAAATGTCTCCCACCAAGGTGGGTTTTCAGTGGACTTATCCCCCAGCGATTTCCCCTAAAGCGGTGCATAGCTGGGTAGAAAAAGTTAGAAAAAAAGTAAGTCACACAGTTCTGTGGGATGGCAGATAAATGATTTATGAATGGCTGTATTTTTGTACAGCCAAAATTGACTTACTTATTAACTTATCCTCGTAGAATGTTACCTATGCTAATCATTACTGTCAAGTTTTAGTCAGGTATTACTGAGCTACCGTACGACGGGAGATAGTACAATCTGCTTTCTGATTAGCGCCGAGTGTTTTTTGGCGGCGCTGATCAACCGACACCCTACATAGTGCCAACAGCTTCGGACGGAGGATTGCAATTGGGAGGGTACAATCCTTTTACTGGAGCGAGAAAATGCAACCTAAAGACTAAATGTCTTGGCAGGGCAGACTATATCCTAAGCATTAGTTGGCAACTGGTCTAGGATCGAAGCTCCGTCAAGCGGAGAGTTAGAGCATTTCTTTGCTGATCCGGCATCCTCTGCAGCTTGTCTTGTTCCAGATGTATTGTGTTACCTTTCCTCTGAAGTAAATTAGGCAGGTCGAGAGAGGGGGATCATGCAGCATGGGCAACACATGGTCTCTACAATTCAGCCCAGGCTTTGTGCTATTTTTTGAAGCACAATTAACAAACAATCGTCTGACAAGGCGGCAATGTCCTAGTGTATGCTAATCATGAAAGTGATAATGCTGCCTCTAATTGACTCCTTTAGAAACTACCATCTGCTATGTTCAGCCCTCAGTGTTAGTTTGCAGCGAATATAAACTACCTCATATACAAGTAGTTGTAAAGCTGTTTATAGTTTCAAAATGCATTTAATCTATTGTTTATTGTCTAATCCTATGTAATCGATATCTCTCTCTAATCCTCACGTAACGTTAAGTGAGGGTGGGAGGATGGATGCGGCTAAGCTTGTGTTCTGCTGAATATTATCCATATTTGTTATTTTAGTCACGATGTTGTCCGTCCATTGTCTACCCGGTATTCTCACTTTTTGCCCATGCAGCATGACCCCCCCCCCCCCCTCCCCTCTCGACCTGCCAAGTTTACTTCAAAGGAAAAATAACACCAAAAATACATCTGAAACAAGCCAAGCTGCAGAAACTGCCGGATAAGAAAAGCAATGCTCTACTTCTCCGCTTGACGGAGCTTCGATCCTAGACCAGATTCCCAACTAATGCTTAGGACATAGTCTGCCCTGCCACGACATGTGTGTTGACTGTTTGCTCCTATTTTATAGTCGAAAACAAAGGACCCCTATCTGGAAAGGCCGATTCGGCATGGGTGAGCAGAAAGCTGGATGGCACTCGAGATTTAGAGGAAAACCAATGCGGACGTTCAGTCAGGCTCGCACTGGTACAATCAGCGTGGGAATTCTTTGTTGACCTCTGAAGACGGTACACTCGTGGGAATGTCTCGTATGCAATTATGTGGATTCTTGATTTCGTATTCATATTTCTAGTTGATCAGGTTTCATAAGGTTTCCATTACGATCGGCTTTCAGAAGGTGTCCACAACGATCTTGTTTAAAAAGATGTCCACCAAAATCGGGTTTCATAAGATGTCCACAACGATCGGGTTTAAAAAGATGTCCACAACGATCGGGTTTAAAAAGATGTCCACATCGATCGGGTTTCATAAGGTGTCCACAACGATCGTGTTTAATAAGATGTTCACAAAGATCAGGTTACATAAGATGTTCACGACGATCGAGTTTTATAAGAACACCACAACAATTATATTGTCGTCACTCGATTAATTCTAATCCATGATGAACAGAATTTATCATTTCGGCTGTTCTTTTATCTGACCTCATGGTCTTCCTATTTCATATGGTCAAGGGCCAACTAATATTCGCTGTTGTGGCAGGTTGACAGGTCGACCCTTCCTGTTACCGACGGGTTATATTTGTGTTTTATGGCACTAGCCACACTATAGCTTTAACTTTGTTTTTATAGTCTCTTGTGTGACTTTTTGTTGCGTTCGATTGTTTTGAATTCAAGCGTAGTCTATACACGTGATACTACTTCTAGTCCACTGTACTGGTGTTTTTTAATGTTTTGCCTGTGGATTAGCCTTCCCTACTACCAGTGTCCCCTGTCATCAGATGAACCAACTCAGACTTCAGAGGTATATGTAATTTACGTCCCCAATTAAAGTACGAGTAGTCAACATTTTAGTCCAACTAACCGGTGTAGGAGTTGAGCCCGCTACTTCGGCATCCTATTTAAGAACGAGCGATCTTGTCCATTCAGCGACGCTGACCCCCTAATGTGTCTTCTGATCGCTACTTGTTTCTTCTACTTTTATGAGTGCCCATCAATACATCTGAATTATTTTTTTTTCATATTATGTTTGCGTAAATCAAAAGCTGTCCCATCCTGCCGTTGTGTTTTTTTCTGCATGCGTTCATTAGGTTTCAAGCACACCCTAGTGCACCTGCTTCTGCACCCCGAGCTTTCACGTGTTATGTCTGCGTTCTGTGTAAGTAATGTCCGCGGATTTAGACCAAACGATTGGCTACCCGACTCTTCTAACCTTTTTCACCCTTTTCTCATCGCCTTGTGATTGTCAACTCTCTCCTCCCCTCCCCCCTCTCTCTCTCTGTCTCCCATACTCTTCCTTGCTCGTTCGCAGCCCGGTGACCGAATTTTCTCACTTTTTTGTTTTAGCCGTAATATATAGGGATTCGGCACAATCCACAACCGAGAAAAATGAGAGGTTTTCGTCTGGACTTTCTCTCGGTTTCCTCCTCTCCCCCCAATCTCAGTAAAACACGGATATTCAAGCTGTCCTCCTGGTTTTGTGACTTGGAGCATTCATCTTCTCCTGTAAGAAGAGAGAGTGCGGGGTGCAGTAAATGTATTAATGTATCAGTCTTCTTGATAATAGTTGTGTGCAGTTGACAGATTTCTCCAGTCTTTCTGTGTATGTATTCAGTCGCTCTATAAATGTATACAGACTTTTCATGTATATAAGTCCTTCTGTGTATGTATTCAGTCGCTCTATAAATGTATTCAGACTTACTATATATGTATACAAGAATAAGGGGAACTGCAGTAAAGCTTAAAAAGGCAATGAGTGAACCACCAAAAAACGTGAAGTAGATTGTGAACTTTACTAAACCACGATTACAAGAAACAAATTGGACATTGCGACCAAAGCCTTCGTCAGCACAGAACAAACAAACACAAACCGACACAAAACTACATGAAACACACTACATGACAATATTTAGGGTACTTATCTGAATATATATCCTAGCTTGGAGTGACTGACGATTGACACGCGTTCAACGGCTATCAGTGGAAGGAGAGAGTTGACAAATGTGACAAGTGTCAGATTTAACTTGAGGGCAACCGACAGATAATTGTTGGTTATGGTCTCAAGTTACCAATGCTATGTGAAGGATCACTTTTACAACACGGGTTACGCTCATCGACCGTATAGTCTCCGCCAAGGACGGCAGCAATGGCGAACTTGTTCCTTTAGAGGTGCCTAGAAAACTATAACAGTCAAAGGAATTACAGAGAACACATGGAAAGAAAATAAACAGATTTACACACCAAGAACTCGCCAGTAACGAATATTGATTATAAAGACAAATAAAACTGACGAGAATGAAATGTGTTATTATAAAGACAAATAAAATTGACGAGAATTAAATGTGTTATTATAAAGACAAATAAAATTGATGAGAGTAAAAATGTGTTATTATAACGGCAAATAAAATTGACGAGAATTAAATGTGTTAATATAAAGACAAAAAAATTCTTCTTCTTCTTCTTCTTCTTCTTCTTCTTCTTCTTCTTCTTCTTCTTCTTCTTCTTCTTCTTCTTCTTCTTCTTCTTCTTCGTCTTCTTCTTCTTCTTCTTCTTCTTCTTCTTCTTCTTCTTCGTCTTCTTCTTTTTCTTCTTCTTCTTCTTCTTCTTCTTCTTCTTCTTCTTCTTCTTCTTCTTCTTCTTCTTGTCCATGCCATGTGCGATTGGTGATCATGTCTATCGTGTGCTGCATTCCGTCTATGATACTCTTGTACAACCATGCCATGATGCCAAACTTTCTAGCCTCTCTATTGGTCTTCCCTTGTCTCTCCTCTATTCCAATATCCCGTTGTTTCAACAATCTTCAGCGTTTCTTTTCTCATGACATCTCCAACGAATGTGGACTGTCTTCTTCTAATGCAGGTAACCGGTCCTCTTTATGAGTTAACTTCTTTCACGATGTATGCATTACACTTTCTATCCGTCCACGTAGTTCTCTTCATTCTTCTGTAGAGCCAACGACTAAAGAGATTACATGTCCCTATGCCTAGGGTAGACATATTTAAAATATGCTGAGAGTACTTCGCAGTTCAACTGTGGAACAATCTTCCACAAAAACTCCAAAACATCACAAACCCTATACGATCGCAACCTATTGAACACTATCTAGGTACAGATTATACGCCTCTTTAAAAATAATAATAATGGTAATCATAATTTAAAAAGACAACTGGAGTAATAAACGTTCTCTTAACTGTGATACAGTGCATTTATCTACCTTAGTTCACTAATATTGCCATGTCAAAAATTAATTTTACTGGATCATGTATTATTGATTATTGCTCATTTTCCATGCGTTTGCAATGATAATATTGTTGCTGTTGTGTTGTTGTTGCTGCTGCTGCTGCTGCTGCTGCTGTCTAAGATTAGCTCCATAAGTGATATATGATTGATATAATGTATGAGAGCAGAGAGATAGGCTAGGCAGAACGTTAGACTGGCCTGCGTGTCCAATTCTTAACCCATTGAAAATAAAGTTCGTTCTTGCTTTCGTACGTTCATCTCCACAGCTTCCACATAACTCCTCATATTTCTATTAATTGTCCATGATTTACACGTAACAGCAACATACGCATGACATATGGCTTATAATAGACTGATTTCCGGAAAACTGTTGGGGGATGGGGGAGGGGGGGGGGGGGTTGTTCTGCACAGAACAAGCCACTGGATATTTGAATTCAAGCGACTAAATTCCCACAGCTACAAATGCTCAGAAAACAAACATGTAAGGCCAGCTATGTTTACACATATTAAAGATTTAACATTATTCTACTTTGCTATGTCAGGCTTTTAACTACGAGACTATTATAAACATGTTTTGTAGGTTACGATACTATTATAAAAGTGTGTTGTAGTTTATGAGACATTTATAAAAGTATGTTGTGGGTTACGAGGTTATTATAACAGTGTGTCGTAGGTTACGGCTGGAGGAGCGGCTGACCGAGTGGCTAGAACGCCGGACTCTCATTCGGGAGACCCGGGTTCGATCCCTCGGTAAGGTGTCGGACTTTTTTCTGTCGGGGGCAAAAAGAAAATTCTAACCTGCACAGTTCGCGGCGACTAAAGACCCCTCTGCCATACACCGCAAGGTGCTATATTGGCAGTAAATGACAGTGACAATTGTAGGTTACGAGAGTATTATAAAATGTGTTTTGTAAGTTACGAGATTATTTTAGAAATAGTCGTAGGTTGCGCTGACTACTAGCAAAGGATCGTTAATTTTGTGACTATTATCAAAGCATTCCTTATTTATAAGATTATTATAAAAGGACCCGAACGTTACGTTATAGTTACAAAAAAGATTCGTGAGTTACGCGACTATTATACAGTGAGTTCCAGACTCGAAAAAGGTGGGGAAACACTGCTCTAGGGCAATACTAACTTGATGCGTTTTTCTACAAGTGTTTCTGAAAACGAAAATGAACGTATGACAATCTGGCTTGAACCAACATAGAGTTGAGTTCTACGCTCAATTACTAAGTCATGGAATGGGGAACTGTTGATGAGCTGGCTACATCCCACTAGGCAATCAACGGGTTCGTTCCGGACTTTCCAGGCAGGGTGCGTGTCATACATAGTCCATGTAGTGAATTGTCAGTGTTAATATCTTGTCAAAGTATGCGTAATTAAGGCAGGGGACAAGTAGGAGTTCACATGATTAGTTATTTGACGGAAAACCAGCAATGATCGATATAGATGCTGACCAGCCCGATTCCCAGGTGGATTTGTGACCAGCCAGAAAAGAGGTCAGAGCCTTCCTTGCATATATGGTGAACTCTGTCCCGTGTCTCGTCTATATAGCAGCAAATGCCAGTTCAACTAGATTCATCCTGTAGAGGTTGATGTGAGCCAGCAAGATGTGTGTCGTGGTTATCTACCATAGACACGGGAAACTGAGTCGACTCTCTTGCAGTCTTACAGTGTGTACACTTTAAAGGAGGAGTGTGGAATCTTTTGTTTCTGCCATGGGTCATTTGGATATTTATAAAATCTTTCCCATACCATACAAAATTATCAGTTAGTTAGTTAGTTAGTTAGTTAGTTAGTTAGTTAGTCAGTTAGTTAGTTAGTCAGTTAGTTAGTTAGTTAGTTCAGTTAGTTAGTTCGTTAGTTAGTTAGTTAGTTGGTTGGTTAGTTAGTTAGTTAGTTAGTCGTTAGTTAGTTAGTTAGTTAGTTAGTTAGTTAGTTAGTTAGTTAGTTAGTTAGTTGGTAGTTAGTTGTTGGTTGTGGTTGGTTGTTGGTTGGTTAGTTGGTTGGTGGTGGTTGGTTGGATTGGTTGGTTGCTGGTGGTTGGTTGGTTGGTGGTTGGTTGGTGGTCTGTGGTTGGTTAGTTAGTTAGTCGACAGATCATCCTCATTGCACATCGAACCATTCAGTCCATAAGTGCTCGGATCCCCTCCTCGGCAAATCCCGCAGCGTGTAGTGGCTAACAATACCAGTTCTGTGCTGGTTTATCAATCTTCTTTGGCTTCCTGTATAGTGTTCTTGTTTGGCCACACCTCTTTTAATTTGCTGTTCTCGCAGTCTGACCATGGTTGTAGATTCACAGTCATCACTTGGTTCTCGCAAAAGTCTTACTTCTCGTAGTGCATTCAGAATGTCAGTCTGGTCCATCGCGCGTCCGCCCTCCACATTAGCCATACCTGCGAGCTTGTCAGCCGACTCATTTCCTTGTACTCCAGCATGCCCTGGCATAAAGATGAAACTAATCTTTGCCAGCCGAGACCGCTCCAGAGACAGCAACCACTCTCTTCGGATCCACCCCGTCTATGTCCTCTTGAGCATGCTCATTGGGTCGCTAAGGACACATGCCCTAATGAATGTCTGTGTCTAGAGCCATGTTATTGCTTTACTTACTGCCATGGCTTCTATAGTCAGGCTACTTGTGATCCGCGCCGTAAAGGCCCATGAGCTTCTCACATGTCGGACGACCGACCCATCTTTTTAAATGACAGCATCACCGTCTAACGAATTCTCGAAAATCAACGCTTGTACTTCCGCCTCCACAGCAGCCGGGTTTTCTTGTCTCCATTTTCTGTCTAGTTGAATGCAAACTGAAAAGGACGTACAGACATATGTTGGCACTTGTACCCACTCATCGCCAGGCTCTAAGTCCTCAAATGAACACACCTGTTGAAGAATGTCTTCCGCTTGACCCATCCAAGACCTTCCTCTTTTTTAACCTGCTGCCCTTCACCTTCCTAATTTCACTATGCAGTGGATGTTGTGTGTTTGCGTTGACTCTGAGGTAGGCGCGTGCTCTGCAAATTTGTAGTCTGTCTTCAATGGTTGGAGAATCAAGAAGGTAGCGCATAGCCCTGCATGCTGTATCTCTTGTACATCCAAGAATAATGTGCATAGCTTCTTTTTGTATCCTTTCCATCCTTTCTATCTGCTTACGGCTGAGAGTCAGGATCGCCATCGCATACTCAAAAACAGACATGACCAGCTCCTCGTATAGGAGGCATAGATGGCGCTGCTCACAGTTTGCTGCCGCCATCACCCGCATCACAGCCGAACCCCGCTTGGCCTTTG
>JACEFZ010021569.1:175000-187500 GCA_014155875.1 Cepaea nemoralis | reverse complement strand
TGTCTGTGCATACTTTTGTGATCTTTAATGGAATTTAATTCAATTTGTTTGCATTGCTCGTTTAACCAACTTTCTTTTGCCTTCACACATTTATCTCTTATTTCTTTATTTATCTTAGCATACTCTTGTTTGTCATTTTTATTCTGTTTCCTTTTGTCCATCAGCATTAAGATTTCTTCATTCATCCATTTTTTCTTAGCTTTTTGGCTTCTCTCCGGTAATATTTCTTTGCTAGTTTGATGAATGGAGTCCCTTAACATTTCCCATTGATCATTTATACTCTGTATTTTAGCTATTGCATTGTACCTATTTTTCACAGTCACTCTGTATTGTTCTTGAATTTCTTTATCTACTTTCAGAACCTCTTTATTAAGTCTCAGGTTCTTAACCATTTTTTCCCTCTCTTTAATCTTACTTTTATTTGTCCACATAGTGGTACATGATCACTATTACCGTCAGCACCAGGCATTGTCTTTACATTAATTAATGCATTTCTAAATCTTTTATTAATAAGTATGTAGTCAATTTGGTTGCGTATTTTCATATCAGGGCTTTTCCATGTGTATAGTCGTCTTTTATGGTGTTTAAACCATGTGTTTCCAATTATCATATCATTAATATTTGCCCATTCTATTAGTTTCTCTCTTCGTTCATTTTTTGTACCTAAACCGTAATTCCCCACTATATCCTCTATTTTTCCCTTTCCTACTTTTGCATTAAAATCTCCCAGTATTATTTTTATTTCTTGTGATCCAATTTGAGCTATTGCCATTTCTATTTCATCGTAAAAGTGTTGTATTTCTTCTTCACTACTGCTTGTTGTTGGTGCATATACTTGTATAATATTTATATCTATTGGTTTGCCTTTGATTTTGACCATTATAACTCTATCTGAAATACACCAGTATCCATTCATAGATTTGGCTGTTTTTTCATCAAATATTATTCCTACACCTTTTTCATGTGTGTCCCCTCCAGAATAAATTATTGTGTGTTTGTCGGTTATAATTTTGCCAGATCCCTTCCATCTCATCTCACTTATGCCTAGTATATTCATTTTCATGTTTTCCATTTCTCTTAGAACATTGTTTAACATTCCTAGCTCATTTAATGTCCTAACATTCCATGTTCCTACTCTAAATTTATTTAGTTTAGTTATAGTTTTAGTTTTGCCATCAGTAGCTGGATGACGGTCTGGTGTCACCTGTGGCTCATGACTGTCCCTACCGGACGGAGATGTCCTAAGACAGCCATTAACGTCGTTCACTATTTCTGAAATGTGTGTGGCCATGAAATCTTGGGAAGATAATGTGGTGGTTTCCCCTTGCCTCCCACAATCACATGGTGGTCTTTTAACTCTGCCTTTGACAGCCATTTCCGACTGCAAGGACAAGTGAGTGCCCTGCTCTGCTCAGCTGCAGAGTTGTCCACTTATTCCGGTGGATACTCGGTCCCCAGAGCTGTGTTAGCCACACCGTAGTGTGTTTCCATCCTCTACCGCGGGGAGGTGCAGTTGGGATTTTCCCTTCATAAAGTTATGGTCTTTGACCAAAACTCTGCAGTACATTACACCAAAATGTACAGGGGAAATCACCCAGACAAACATATGCTACTAATTAAATACAAGTTATTTCTCTTACTAACGGCCATTTGAAACATGCAAGTTGCTCCTTCTGCTGTAGGGCTGTAGTAGCTGCTGATACATTGCACTAATGTATTTTATTTTAATGCCTGCATGTTTTGAGTATTAAAAAGGAGGTGTGATTCCAAATCGCCGGCAGCTGTGATTAGACTGCAGTATGCCGGATTACGAAAGGCATTTGTAATCCCTTCCCCGCAGGATCTTCTCTTCTTCTTCTTCAGCATTCCGAGCCATTGAGGTTCTTTGCTGCAGATACAATCCGTCTCCATTCGTCTCTCTGGTTGACCTTCTCTTGCCAGTCGCTGATTCCAAGTGCTTGTAGGTTTGTATATATATTATCTCTCCACCGTCTTCTTGGTCTACCTCGGGGTCTACGGTCATTTATTTCCTGAGTGTAAGCGAGTTGTGTTTCCCTATTATCTTCCATTCTTTCTATATGCCCCAGCCATTGCAGTCTATTAGCCTTCATGATACCAGTGATTAGCGGGGACTTAAACAGATGGGTCCAAAGATGCGTCTTAAGACTTTGTTCTCAAAGGTTTGTAACAAGGCTTCGTCTCCTTTAGTTGTACTCCAGGTTTCAGACCCATACAGCACAATTGGTCTAATCCCCGTAGGATAACTCACAATAAATACCCGAAAGAGATGGTCACATGGCATAGACAAGACTAGACGTCATACAAGACTGGGGATCATGTGAACAAACAATGGACAAGACTGGTGGCCATGTTAGCCAATTTTCTCTTCGTTGGTTTTCTGACGATATGAAAACCGTCAGAGTCTTCATTCTTTGGATTGATTTCTTGTGTGTTATTTTCTTGTGTGTTCCTGACTTCTTGTGTGTTGATTTGACTACTGAAAGTTTGCGTCAGTTCAATCTCTCCCTGTGGAGAAATTTCTCGTTCCAGTGGTGGGAAAACTTCTTGGCTTTGTACACTGACTGCTGCTGCTATTGGTGTCATCGATTGTCGTCGACTGGGGCATTTATTTGCCCAGTGGTTGTTTTGGCCACACGCTGGACAATTGGTCTTTCTCCGCGGCATCGTGATCAACACTCTGTGATTATTGTTCGTAATACCAGGAGTATAGATCCGTATATAATGGGGGACTTCCTTTGTTGGGTTGCAGAGCGCTCCCCACTTGCCAGCTCCATTCTTTATCCTAAAGACCTCAGCCTTGTCGTCTCCTGTAATACTGTGTACCAGTTTTTTAACTCCTTGAGGAGCATTCTTGACAGGTAGCCAGTGGATAGTCAGCCTGTCTCTTTTTTTTTTTGTCTAGATGTTGTAATGATATGTCTATTCTTAGGTTTTTCCTAGAAAACTTTTGCCGTGTAATTTCTCATACACGGCTTTCTGAGCCTCTGCTGACAGGTGAAAGTACCACCTAGTGGGAACTTCGAACCTATGCAGGTCGACAATTCCCCCAAAAGGTACACCTCCTGGATCAGTTAGGGCACTCATGATTAGTGCATGTGTTGCTTTAGCAGCAGCCCCGGGACCAGTCAAGTTGCTGAACTTCGTAGTCGTTTGTCGAGACCGCGAATTCAGAGATATTTGAATACAACTTGAAATTTGTTGTTTCCGATAATAATTCCTGAGAAATATCCAGATAATCAACTCCAAAGAATATAACCACAAAATCAGGAATGTCCGTTAAGAAGAAAAAAACATTTAATTTGATGTGGAAACAATTAAATGTTCCAGTTTATAGTTAAACAAGATAAGGGACGAAACAAACTAATCCGGATGATGATGATCTTAATTTGGATAAAGTCCATACGTTATGAAGAGAAACCAGTCAGAAGTGCGTCAGCACTTTTTGGCATTGAAACCAGAGTAACTGTGTTGTTGTTTAGACAGACGCGGCCTAGCAGATAAAGAAATAGATAATTTATTAAACAATATTTATTATAAAAAAATTTGGTGCCTAAAATTTCAAATAATATTCAAAACTGTATATAGCTTTGATAATGGTAACATTTAATTTATACTTTTCAGAATATGTAAAACTGTTACAGGAATACATATATACTTCTCTTGCAAAATAGCTGTCAGTACAAATATAGTGAAATCTATAATTGTTACCCTTGATTGCTAGCACCGTAATATGACTTCAACCTAGATGCAATTATTTCCCTTGTTTTAAAATAAAATAAAATTAATTTATTTGGTTGTTTCGGGATTTGAAATGATATGCACTACTGACGAGCTCAAACGAGAGCGAAACTCGAGGATGGTGCTTCCATATTGACGTGGATAGGCCTTAGGTCCATACCAGAATACGATCAGCGTTGCCAGTAGTGGGTTGTGCTCAATATTTATAATAAAGTTAGTTACATAACCTTTACAGGGCATTGCAGTCAACACCAGCATGTTTTGCTGTTGTGATCTCTTAGCAAGCTTACCTTCAGTAGTTTTCCATTGCTTTCTGAACGACCAGCATCCATACCACTTCGTAACAAAAACCAACGCAAGAAGGTTTGATGCCAAATCGTCTGCAGCTGTGTTTCGAACGCGGGTATGCGGGATTACGAATTGCGTCCGCAACTCCTTCGCATTGAAGCGAGAAAACCAAAATTATTCGTACTAACAAACCTGTACACTAAATCTTTTCAAGGTTGGAGTTTAGCTTGTCCTCTGATGTCCACCACATCCCCCCCCCCCCCCCCCCCCCCGCCTGTCAGCTTCCTTGGAACCTCTGCATTTTATTTATTTTAATTTTTTTGCATGATTATGACATAGCCATGTACCACTCATCGGTCTCTCCCTGGCCTAGGGTTTAGAGTCTTTCTCCGTAATCCCGTATACTCTCGTGAGTGTCGTAATGTGCGCGAAAATTGGTAGCCGTTGTCGCCGCGTCGGTAACTTACTAGGTATGTGAGCCTGTCGCTTAGAAAGCAATGGCAAACTACTAAGCGTAATCTTGTCTAGTACATCAACAGCAGCTGAAAAATGCTGGTGTTGACTGCAACACTCTGAAAGGGATATACAACTCCCCCTCCTCACCCCCTTTCCCTCCAAATGTACCACTCGAGCCGAAGTGCAGTAAGAACACAAGAAGGTATATCAGATATGTTCACAGTCAATACAGGAGTGAGACAGGTGTGTGTGTGCTCTCTCTTCTGCTATTTAATGTCTACATAGACAGAATATCCAAAGAAGCAAGTCTTGACAGAACAGATTCAGAAAATTTAGAACTCTTTACTCCAGATGAAATAACTGATCCACAGGAAATAAATGAACTTCTATTTGCAGATGATCAGTGTCTGTTTTATAGCGATGAGGGCAGACTACAAAATCATATTAATAATCTGAGTTCAACATGCAGCAGATACAATATGAGTATAAACACAGCCAAAACCGAAGTATTGCAAGTTAGCAGATCGCTGTGCCTACTAAGTATTCATATAAGTAGCACAACTCTGAAATAAATTAAAGAATTGACATATCTTGGAAGTATGATCACAGAAGATGGCAGATTGGACAGAGAAATCGAAATCAGATGTCAAAAAGCTAGTAAACTTACATATCAACTATCACCCTTACTGAAACATCCATATACACCCATATCCGCAAAACGACAGATACTAAACAGCATTCACAGGCTAGATGGTTTCAATCTTGTTACTTTAGTTAATTTTGTGTGATTTGTGCAGTATGCATCCGACTAGATGCAGCGAAATATATCAGGCAATAAATTGTGTGTTGGAACTACATCGGCCATGTACTCAGAATGGACAAGACAAGACTCCCCTACCAAGCCCTCATATGGTCACCGGTAAGAAAAAGAAAACGGGGAAGACCAAGAGAGACCCTGCGTAGAACCATCATTAGAGAAGGCTCATTCAATGGCCAAGTAAATATCCTAGATCTACAACATGTAGCAGCGAACCGCCAAGCATGGAGAGACAGGACTTCTGCCCTATGCGTCGCCTTAGGCTCAAGAGGAAAGACTAACTAACTAATAAATTGTGTAATATATTGTTTGTGTCTTCATTTAAATTTTTAAAAAATAATCTGCTAAGTTTATGTGAAGTGTGTGTTATGAATGTGTTTAGTGTGTGGGTGAATTTGTGCGTGTGCCTGCCTGTGTATATGTTTCTCCGTACGTTAATCCGTTACACACACACACACACACACACACACACACACACACACACACACATACACACCAAGAACACCAAAAGACACGTGGTATCCTTCCTCTTCTTCTTCTTCTTCTTCGTTCATCCGGAGTTGTTTTTTTTTCGGATGTGATTGCGTTGTGCCTGTTTACAGCAGAGCTGCGTTCTTGCGCCGTTAGGCCGACACATCCGACTTCTGCGGGCATTTGTTGACCGGGTTAACCTTCCCGGGGGTTTCTTAGGACGTTTGACTCTCACTGGTGTGGTGTTATCTCCCATCCTAGCTGGCCCATATAGAACAGCCAAAGACATCCTGGTCAGCCCGCAAGGGAAGGCAGGGGCAGATCATGGGCATTCCCCGCCATCCAAGGAGGCTTCCATAATTGCAGAGCCAACACACAGCGCTCTGGTACTGGGCTCACCCAAGGAATCGTCACGTCCTGCACATGGCTGCTTAGCCTCACTTCCGTATATTGGGCCTTCCGTTCACCATAGGCTGTTCTTCCGGAAACCAGAAGAATGCAGAGTGCAGATGACATCCACACAGTAAGCTTTCGACTCGGACTTTCCGCGCAATGGATATGCTATCCGAGCAATATTCCATTTCGTGCCACTAGGACACTTTTTCCACCTTATTTGAAGCCCACACATTGAACTTTTGATTCGGACTTTCCACGTAATGGATTTGCTATCCAAGCAATATTCCATTTTGTGCCACTAGGACACTTTTTCCACCTTTTATGAAGCTCACACAGTGAGCTTTTGATTCGGACTTTCCACGTAATGGATTTGCTATCCGAGCAATATTCCATTTCATGCCTCTGGGAGGCTTTCGTAACCGACATACCTGTGGTATGAAGTGTGGCAGTCTGAATACTTCTTCATACACCTTTAAATGTCAACCTGTATGTAGTTAAAGTAAGCTGCGGTCAACTTGAGCTTGTTGATATCTCCATAGAGCTTGTCCTCAAATGAAGCAGGTGTGGGCCAAAATATCTTTCTCTGTTCTGCATATATTGGGCAATCCTCCAGCAAATGTTTTGCTGTCATTTTTCCAGTTCGACAATTACATTCATCGGTATCTCCTATTTTTAGTTTATTGAACAAGTGGTATTTCAACCTGTTATGTCCTGTGCGGAGTCTGAAGATTGCTACTTGTTCTCTTCGGTCGAGTTTGTAATATGCATCATCCTTCTGGTGGCCTGGATGCTCTGATTCCCATTTGGTTTTATAAGTGCTTTTTATCAACCTCTTTGCCTCATTGTAAGTTATGTCTATGTCAGGCTGTGGTAGTCGTCCGCCCTCTTTTGCCAGTCTGTCAGCCTCTTCATTTCCAGGTATACTGCAATGTGATGGGATCCACTATATTACAACTTTTTTGGATTTCTGGCTTAGACCATGGAGTGCTGCTCTTAGGTCAGCTATTTCTGTGCTGTTATTGCTCTTCAGTATTGAGACAGCTGACTTTGCATCTGTGAAGATAGCTATTTGTTTCTCTTTATTTTCCTCCATCAAGAGCATTTCTGCTGCAGTTTTCAGAGCCTCTACCTCTGCTTTGAAGTTACTTGAAAACTTTCCAGTTGCCACTGAATGTGTTTTTTTTTTCCACTCCATTTTTTACATTTAGGAGAATTCCTCCTCCTCCATTCTCTATTGAATTTTTGGCTGATCCATCTGTATATGCATGGGTCCAATTGCTGCTTGGGTAATGTTCTTTTATGTAGTTTAGGGTTATTTTTCTTCTTTCGGTTTCATGCTGAGTGTTCTTTTTCTCAATACAAGGAATTTTTTCTATCATCTCAGGCAGTTGCTGCTGTCTCCAAGCTGGGAAGTTGTCTGCATTGTAAATGGGCTTGACTGTTGATATGTTAAGTATGGGATCTGCCCTAATCTTTCGTTTTGCAGTTTCTACAAAGTTGCTACGCTTCAGTCTTCCTTTTCCAAAACCATTAAACCTGTTATACATAGGGTGGTCTGTCAATCTTCTAAATTTTTCTGCTTGTTGCTGGGCTCTGCTATCTCTTCTGTCCTGCATTGGTTGTAAACAAGTGATCTTTTCTAGTTCATTAATAGGCGTTGTCTTCAGGCTTCCAGTTATGATTCGCATTCCTTGGTTTTGGACTCTACTTATTTTGTTAAAGTTTGACTTAGCTGATGTTGCCCAAGCTGCAATGCCATATTCCAGTACTGGCCTCACCCGTCCAGTATATAGCTTCTTGAGAACTTTCTCATCTGCTCCCACGTTGTACCAGCAAGCTTTTTCATGATTGCCATTCTTTGCCTTGCTCTTGTTCGATTTTTCTCAACCTGTGTCTTCCATGTCAGGCGACGATCAAAGGTGACTCCGAGATAGTTTGGATT
Organism: Cepaea nemoralis; assembly: GCA_014155875.1. Lineage (NCBI taxonomy): Eukaryota > Metazoa > Mollusca > Gastropoda > Stylommatophora > Helicidae > Cepaea > Cepaea nemoralis. The sequence continues at coordinate 179,371 of JACEFZ010021569.1, read as the reverse complement.
TTCTTCATGGCGCAATATTTTTCCATTCAATACCAGCTTAGGTTGCTGAGTTTTATTTGAGAGGGAGAACACTGTGCATGTTGTTTTCTCCTCACTTATCTTCACTAACCATGATTTTGACCAGTCCTCTAGTGCTAATAGGACTTGCTGTATTCTGCTGTTAGCTGTACTAATATATTCTTCAGATGTCCATATGGCTAGGTCATCTGCAAAGGAGGATGTGTGTACTCTGGCTGGAAAATTTTCTGTGATGTCGTTTATATATGCTAGGAATAATGTTGGTGAAAGAACTCCTCCTTGGGGGACACCTTGCTCCAACAGCATCATTTTGCTGGTTTGTCCTTGTACTTTTGTCCTGGCAGTTCTGTTCTCAGGGTAGTGGCTGATCCATTTGTACATTATCCCACAAACATGCATTTTTTGCAGTTTTACTTTCAGTCCTTCCTTCCATACTTTATCAAATGCTTTTTCTAAATCTATCCAGACCGCTAGTGTGTGCGTTTTCTCTTGGAAGGCATCCTCTATTTCCTGAGCTATATAGGTTATTTGATCTTCAGTGGATCTGTACTTTCTGAATCCTGCTTGGTGTGGTGTTAAGAGTTTGTTTTCTTCCAGATACCATGTTAGCCTGCCATTGATAATGCGTTCCATTAATTTTCCTACACAGCTAAGTAGACTGATAGGTCGATAGCCATTTGGTTCTTCCAGGTCTTTTCCTTTCTTTGGGACTGGTATTAGTATAGCTTCCTTCCATGCCTGTGGGACTATTCCCCTCTTCCAGCTGTAATTTAGGACTGCTAGTAGTTTCTTTTTTGCCTTTGTCCCTTGTCCTATTAGCATTTCATTTGTGATTCCATCCTTTCCTGGTGATTTCTTCTTTTTTAGGGTATTCATTGCCTGTTCCATTTCTTCCATTGTTAGATTTGCCATCATATATTCTGCTGCTGTCTCTGTATTACTATGATGTATCTGTTTATCTTTGATTGCTTTCTTCTGTTCGGTTGTAATATCAATGTGGTTTGCACTGGCATAGTGTTCCATTAGTGCATTTGCAGCCTTTTTTCCTGTAAGCAAGGCATTTCCTTGTTTAATTGTTATTTGTTTGTTTCTAGGTCCTTCATTGTTCATGGCTTTCACTAGTTTCCATAGTTTGTTTCCATCCCTGTCAAAATTCAGGTTTTCTGTTTTTTCCCTCCAACAATCTCTTGTTGTTTGATTTACTGTTCTTTTATATTTTGCTGAGATGGCTTTGAGAGAGATGTTCGCTTCAATTGTTTGTTCTCTCTCTGCTGTCTTCCTGACATCTTCAACTTTGTCCTCCAAACTTTGTAGTTCTTCAGTCCAGTATGGTTTGTAATTTTTCCTCGCTCCTCTTGAATGGACTCAGTGGCTGCCTGTATTATCGCTCTGTTTAGACTTTCCACCATTTGCTTTATGTTGCCATATCGTGTATTTATGTTTTCACAATATTTGTCTGTTAGTATGGCAAATCTGTCCCAATCTGCTCGTTTGTAATTCCAGCGGGGCAAGGGCTTTTGCTCCTGTGGAACATACTCCATATTCATTACAAGCTTGATTGGTCTGTGGTCACTACCTGCTAATTGGTCCAGCACATGGCGATCGATTTTGTGGAGGATGTCTCCTGTGCAGAAAGCTAAGTCTGGAGTAGAAGTGGTAATCCATCTTCTGGAGTAGAAACTCGGTGTGTCATCCGCTTTGTTGAGTAGATGGAGATTTGAGTCTATTTCCCAGTCCTCCACTTCATCTCCTCTTTTGTCAGTATCTGGGTATCCCCATCTTTCTGAACGGCTATTAAAGTCTCCGACAATAATGCAGTTTGTGTCAGTTATTTTCATGTTTGAGAGTGTAAGGTCCTTATCTGCTGGGCTATACAGATTGTAGATTCTTATTTTCACATCCTTTATCATTATATCAACACCTATAATTTCTGTTTGGTTGTCAGAGATCACAGATACTTCGCTGCAAGGTATTGTATTTCGTGTAAGTATTAGAACTCCTCCTTTGTGTCCTTCGCGGTCGAAACGTGTGGCCTGATATCCTCTGACTGAGAATTTGTGATTGGCGTTGAGGTGTATCTCTTGAATGCATGCCACATCTATTCTATCTTTATGAAGACGCTGTGTTAGGGAGTCTTTCTTCTTGTAAACTCCTTCGGCATTCCACTGTAGTATGTTGAGTGTCCTGGGTATTTGGTCAATAGCTCTTAACCTACTCCTCTGTGCCTTGACTCCACAGCACAGGGGAAGGTGACCACCAGTAGTCATGGGTGGACCCCCTCGAGGCAGGGGGCCCGGCACTATCACCGCCTGATGGGACTTCACGGGATTAGCACCATAACGATTAATTTTCATCTGTGGCATCATGAAATGATAAAGTTACGTTGCACTTCTTTGTCAAGCCTGTGGCTCAATACATCCGATTTAGACAAGAATTTTTCGGGATGCTTTCCCTAGCCTTTGACTGTCCCCAGTCTACCTACAAGGCAGCAGGTTTGTGCGTCACTTCGTCTGGTCCCTCTCCCTTGACCTGTCCGACATGGGTGACCCTACCAGTAGCTGTGCTACCGTCGGCATAGCTCTTGGGGTCATTGGAACGCGCAATCCCCTCTACCTCGTCAAGGTGGACGCACGGCAGAGGGGACGTGGTATCCAAGATGTGCAGCGTAGAAACCGACAAGAAGACGAGCGGAGAGAATCTACCTGCGAGCAGCAGCAAACAACAAGAACCTTAAGCAACCTCTAACGAAGCTACAACGAGGAAGGACGACGACAACCCACCACAAACAAGAGCCAAACCTACTGAGAAGCGGAGAGAGGAGAAAGACACCAGAGTCGGAAACACCGACTCACCGACAATCAAGTGGGTTGTCAAGCGTATACAAGCGGAGATGACTGATGAACAAATCCTAAAGCAGCTACAGGAAGAGAATCTCTACATCCGATTCTTGAAGGCGGAGCGGCTCCTCGCCTACTCCAAGATTCCCACAACCCTGGCGGTGGTGACTGACAGAGAGGCAGCGAGATGCCGACCACAGTATCAATCAACAAGAAAATGCAACAGCCAGAGAGATTCATCACAAGAGTCACCCAATGTTCAAGATGCTAGAGGGCCGGCCACAGCAGAGCAACATGTCGCAGTAAGACAGAGATATGTCGATACTGCGCCGATCACCACGACTTCAAGAAGTGTCCACTGGCCAAACAGGACACGGATTTCCGAGCTCTCAACAACAAGAAAAAGTGCGCCAACTGCCTGGGCAAACATGGAGCAAGATACTTGTGCTGTCCTACCTGCAAAGACACAGAGACTTCTTAAAGATCGCCATTATCACAAAGACACCATACAACGAAGGAATGCGGAGGTGCGAGACAGCCACGTGCTGCTCACAAGCTGAAAGAGGTCAACTGAAAGACCAGATAAACGAGCTAAAGAAGCAAGTCAAGTTACTTCTAACACCGTCACAAACCAGCGACAATGAAAAACTGCTGGCTGAAATAAAGGAGATCCAGCAAAATATCAAGCAAGAAGTGGAACATATGGCACTGATAAAGAAGGAGAACGAAGTAATCCTACAAACCATTAAATCAGAGCGAGAACTGCAAAAAGCTGAAATGGAACTTTTCCAAAGCAAACATACAGAAGCCATACAAGAAATCACAGAGAAACAGCAAGAAGAAACCCAACAAGAGACCGAGCCGTAACCGCAAGATAAAGTCAGCAGCCCAACCACGGCACCCGAGACCTTCAAGGGGAAACCAATATCCCGCAAGACATCTGAAGAAAACCGAGATGAGCACCCTGATGACGGCATGGAGAGGCCCCGGACCTACTTGGAAGAGTGCCTAGAATCGGGCAAGAATGGAGGAACTCAGGCGCCAGGAATTCAGAAGGCGCTAGGAAAAATAAGAAAAGAAGACGCCCAAGAAACTCAGTGGGAAACCTATAGTATACCCAGATACAACCTATGACTTTGAGAACGGACCCGACTACGCGTACTATATAGAAGATGGAGAGATCATCCCATGGCTGACAGCGGAGGAAGAAATCGAAGGGCAACAGAAACTCAAAATCGAAAGTGAAAAAAGGCGCAAGAAGGAAAATGAAAACATTGAAAAGCTTCTACAGACAATACACAAAAAAGGAGGCAAAAAGACCAAATAAAAAGTCCTTATAAGGACTGCAACCAGTCAAGCCAGATGAGCCAGGAACCTTCACTAACCAAACAAACCACCAGAGGAGACGGGCACAAAGGACAATCCGCCGACTAACTAGCCAGATGGCGGCACAGACACAAGTTGAGTTAAGTTGAGTTAAGAACCGACATCACTGCACTCAGGACATTCCCATACG